>JAPQRP010000010.1:35321712-35338233 GCA_037367295.1 Apogon hyalosoma
TATACATACATACACACACACATCTTCTTCTGTGTTGCAGAGTCTGAAGATGCCCTGTTGAAGATGTCTGTTCCCCAAACAGACTCAACAGCACCTGCTCTGCCAGATTTCAGCCGTATGACAGAGGATGAACAAATTGCTTATGCTCTGCAGATGTCCATGCAGGGATCAGGAGCAGGTTAGATACTGACACCTTTGTGAAACTTAGGCTGAATCCCAATTCACCCCTTGGCCCTACCCCTACCCCTCTGTTTTGCGTGCACACGTGAAGGGGTAGTGTTGTCTCGATTCTCAATTAGACGGAGGGGAAGGGCTAAGGCGGAGGGCTGTATAGCCCTCGAAATGGAGATTTTCCAGAACCACACTGCGAACGGAGGGGTAGGAGAAATCTCCCATAATTCTGTTCAAATCATTGGCAAGATGGAGGTAGACACAGCCAAAAAGGGCAGTAGTGTGACGAAAGAAACACACAAATGTACGTATTTTCTGTGGAAACAACTTAATCATTTGATTGACCGTTTAATGCCATTTTAATGTGTAATCGCATTTCTACGGTTTATAGTTGATGGCCGCAAAAAGATGACGCTCATGGAACAGAGACAGTTACAGCTGCTGATGGCATGGTGAATACTTTTGGATGCAAAGTTTTCAAATCTGTTAATAGCGACATCTATGACTGCTGATGATATAACAGGCCATGAAGGGTTGTCCCATTTCATAGGGGAATGTTTCAACCCCTACCCCTTGCACCTCCGTTTCAAGGGGTAGGGGTAAGGGGGAGGACTAAGGTGAATTGGGATTGGGCCTTAATAAACTCTTAACTTTATCATTTTCATTATACCATAGAACTTGAGTTTTTTTTTTTATGCATCAGCATTATGAAATATGTGGTACAGTTCACTTAGGCAACATACTCTTAGCACTTTTTTATACTGTATATTTGACTTTTATAAGTACACAATACAAGTACATTATGTTTTTGTTATGTATGATAACAAATTGGTATAGCAGTTAGGTCAGCATGGTAAAACATTGGTGAGTTCTAGTTTTATCCTTATATACACACAAATTATTTATTTTAGACAAACCAATATTTTGTGCCATAGTACTGTGGCAGTAGCCATTGCCTTATTTTTTACGTCTTATTTAAGTTTCAATGTTGCCCTCATTATCGTTCTCTAGTTTATATATATTGATTGCAGAAGGAAAGTAAAAGCATGGGATAGCATCTTCATAAACCACATTTACAATATATTTATTTTCCTACTCATGCAATGTATTTCTGTCTTGTAGAGTTTGGAGCAGAGAGCATGGATACTGGAGCTGACATGGACTCCAGTGAAGCTAAGGTAGTCTCAAACCTGCATTTAATATACTATTTAATCACACTGGAAATCTTTTTGATCGTCACTCATAACATTTATGTGCAGGATGAAGAGGACTATGATGTTATGCAAGATCCAGAGTTCCTTCAGAGTGTTTTGGAAAACCTCCCTGGTGTTGACCCCAACAACGAGGCCATCCGTAATGCAATGGGCTCTTTGGCGTCACAGACAGGCTCCAAATCCGACCCTAAGAAGGATGAGGAGAAAAAGAAATAAACACCCAAAGAGAGGACCGTAATCTATGAAAATATTAAAAGGAGCCTAAGAATTGCACTGCATGTGTTATTCACTGTAACATTGTCGCTCTCCTTACTGCAACAACTGTTTTGTTTATTTAGGTTTGTGATATGTACACAGCATTTGCCTTTTCTCAACATCTGTTTGCCAGTTCTTAACTGCTTTTTTTTCTCCAAGTGAATATGCTTACTTTTCATTTTTTTGTAAAGTAAAAAGTGTCACAGTTACAATCTTTAATAAATTTACAACATACAAAATGGTGTTCCTAACAAATGCTTGAACTTTTTTTGCAGCTGCTACATTTTTTACACACACACTTTCCAATTGTAATGAATGTTGTAAGTATAAACCCTTTAGCTTTTGTGACAAAGTTAAAGATTTCTGTATTTATTTAAATTAACTGTCTACCAGACTGTGTAAAGCACATGAACTGACAGACTACAGAATGTCCTGACATGCTAACCAAAATTTCTCAATACATGATATATTAAAAAAACCGTAATAATTCTCTCTCTCTATACATACATACATACACACATATATACATATATCAATGTAACTTTTTAACAGCAGGAAAGGTCTTCTGTTATCAGGTAATGATGGTAGTAATGAACAATTTTCAAAGAGCTGGGATAATATTTTGGCAAACCACAGTTTTTAATTTGCGAAACTGCGTTTAAGTTACTTGGGAGAACTTATTTCGCGGAATTTAGTTCGATATTTTACATATTTGTGTAACGTTTTACGTTTAAATTACTAGCTACACCAGGCGATTAGCGTTATACAAGAAAATAATGTTAATTTCAGCACAGGTTAAGTGATGACTGACATCGTTTTACGTTTAAACACAGACAAAATAACTCCTCCAAGAGGGAGTGACCTGTTGTCAACATTTGGGAGGATCTTGGTTAAGTCATTGTCGCTTAATGCGGTGACGGAGAACTTATGCGTCCGAAAGGAAAGTCAGGAACCAACTTCGCAAAGTAGCAGGTAACTAAAGTAAACGGAAATTAAATAAAACTTTATCTGCAGGAGATATTACAAGCTTTTAAAACTATGTAATGGACCAGACTAGTAGAGGTTCAGAAGAATGTAAACATATTTCTTACTCCTTAAGCAAAATTGGCCTGTTGACGTTAGCAGAGTTAGCTAACCTTATGCTAAAGTTTAGCTGTTAGCAACAGGACCCAGTTGTGCGTGACAGTTCAGTTTGATATGCTTAATGTTAACTTTGCGTAACTTAAATTGTTGAAAACCTGAATGGTGCATTAAAAACCCTAGAGTTCAAATACTAACCGCTTCAGTCCAGTGAGTCGACTCTAGCTATCAGCTGTCAATTTTCCAATTTCAGTCAGACAGAAAGTTTCGGTGCAGAACTAAACGGGATGACAGCGTGTTGTGGATCACGTAGAGATATGTATTGACTCATTACTGTCCCTTATAGGTTTTAGCCTCTTACTGGCGATGGGGGACATGAAGACCCCAGACTTTGACGACTTGCTGGCAGCTTTTGACATCCCTGATATTGATGCCAAAGAGGCCTTACAGTCTCGTCCAGAGGAAGAGCGAAATGAGGAGGTTGGGACTAATGCTGATGTGACTGAGAGGGAGTCTCCTTCTGGCTTTACCTCCTCTCCTGCCCACCATAATAATCAGTCGGTTAGTGTCATTGTGAAGAACAATGTGCTGTCTGAATCTGTAGAAGGAGGAGGAGAAGGATGTGCTAGTGATAATACCCAAGCAAACAATTCATCAAGCAGTGGTGGAGAGTCTGAGGCTCAGGTCAAGTTGACTGATCTCACTTCACAATTTGGCCCAAATGAAGCCCCTGTGGAACTCCAGATTGTCAATGGCTTAGAGGGATCTGTGACCAGGGCTCAGCCACAGTGTTCACCTCTAAGGTCCACACGGAACACTAGTGAGAAAAATGGTAATGGAGCCGAGACTGGATCAGGTAATAATACAAGTGATGTCATGGACACTTTGAAGCCTCTCCTCTACCCACAGTCTTTAACCAGTGTTGGCATCTCTGAACCTCATAACATCACCTCATCTTGTCCTCCCTCTCCACATTCTGTCAGCCTGCACCATCCTCCTCACTCCCCTCAGAAGGAGGAGACTTGTGTCCTCAGTAATGCACCATCTTCATTGTTACCACAAAATGGAAACCTTAAAGCTGGAATTATGCTCTCAGATGAAGATGACTCAGAACCAGACTTAGGAGGACCGCTGGTGATCCAGGAGAGCCCAGAATCTGTAATGACCCCACTTCCCAAATTTAAACGCAGAGTAAACCTTCAGTCAGATCTGCTTGGATCTCCTGAAAAAACAGCTTGCCATGTCTCTGATCCTCCTCATCTGTCTTCTTCTCTGCTATCCAAAGATCCTAAACCCAAACTTGAGGAGGAGGGCCAACCACCCACCCCTAGGTCTCCCTCCACAGCTACTCAGCCACTGAGCCCCCAGGATTGCCTCCCTTCTGTCAGCACCAGCACAACATCAGTTCAAGTGGAGAGATACCCTGAGCATGTTATTGAGGAGAGAGACTCACCAGAGAGCCCACCGCCCAGTGAGACAGGACTTATGGTCTCCAACAGAAGCACCAGCCCTGATTTGGTCCAAACAGCAGGTCTAACAAGAAATCCCAAGGACTCCCACTGCAAAGAGGTGCTCATGGAGAGTGAACACAGCCAAGATGAGATGCCAGAGGTCACAGAGGAGCTGACTGAAAAGGTGGAGACTGCAAATGGGGAAAGTTTAAATGAGGAGAGTACTGGTGCTATTGCATCCTCTGAGGATACTCTGTCTGCTAGTGCAGAAATTAATTCATCTCCATTGCGACCCCTCAAAGTTAAAATTAAGATGCCCACAGGCAGCATCACAAGAACCGTGACTGGTGCGGCTCCTAAAAAAGGTGGAAGAACCACTGCCAGGACTGTAAAAGGTTCTAAACCTCCATCTGAAGGTCATGACACAAGATCCAAGAGGGGGGTGTTACAGCAATCTAAGTCAAACGCAGTGTCCTTGCAACAGGATACCTGTGCCACAACACTAGATGGTGCCAGTACAGTCAAACGAGCCAAGCTTAAGATCTCCTGTACAGCTGTGAGCATCACCAAAAATACAGCGCTGCCATCTGTTGCTGCCTCTTCTAAAGGTAGCCCTGGAGGGATCAATCTACAGAGCTTGGGTCAGAAAACTCTTAACAATGGGACTGCACTACCTCCACCTTCACCTCTACTTCCTCCTCAAAATAGTAGCAGACCTGCCTCAATTGTCAACAGCACAGGGGCAACCATATCTAAAACTCAGACCAGTCTTGTTGAAGCATTCAACAAGATCCTCAACAACAAAAACCTGCTGCCCACTTATAAACCAGATCTGGCATCTCCTCTTCCAGCAGATTGGGGTCTTTCTCTGCCTGCTCAGGTAAGCTGTTGATATAAATTGATAGAAAATGCTTCTATGACAAACTCCTAAATTACAGTATTTATCTTGGAGGGTTCTGATGTCTAGGCAGATAATTGATGCATCAGGTTTAGTCTATGAAGTTAAGACTGAGAATGATGAGCTAATTGGTTTCAATTACTTTACTTGTATCTAAGTATAGTATTGTAGTATGTAGGAAGACTAGTTTATGGACTTTACAAGTATTAGTATTCATATTGTTACATTTTCAATGTACTTGTTTTACACTGCTGTAAGGTAGAATTTGTGGAACTGTCTCCTAAAATTGAAATCTCATGCCGTGAATCAGTTGTAATTATATTTATTTGTACATCATTATTTAATTATGATCTAATTTTTCATACTTCATGTTCTCTGGATCAATAAATGTTTTATCCTCTGCAGGGATACAGATGTTTGGAATGTGGAGATGCATTTGCTTTGGAGCAAAGCTTAGCACGACACTATGATCGGCGATCCCTGAGAATTGAGGTGACTTGTAATCACTGTGCCAAGCGCTTGGCCTTCTTCAACAAATGCAGCTTACTTTTACATGCGAGAGAGCACAAGGAGAGAGGCCTGATCATGCAGTGTTCGCACCTGGTCATGAAGCCTGTATCTATGGAGCAGATGATAGGGCGACCAGAGCCAGCAGCATTGGGTTGGTCTCTGTTCCTTTGTCTTATTGTTCCGTTTAAATTCTTTTAGTGTGAAGTGTGTGTATTTTCTTCCCTCTGGTGTCTTTCAGGTATGCTATCTTCTTTTTTTTTTCATCCTTTACAGCTCCTTCATCCTTTTTAGGCCAGTTCACCCCAAATGCAGCACCCCAGTCACACAACAGGAAAGCAGAGGAAGTACAGTACTGCAATAACAAATGTCCAGAGTGTCAGGCTCAGTTCAGCAGTACAAAAGAGGTGGCAGAGCACCTTCAAGAAATCAAAACGACACAGAGTTCTGTGAGTCTTAAACAGAAATTCCATTTGTTTTCTTGTCATGAAACTCCAAATATAAATCCTGCCTTTCTTTCATTTTTTTTTTCTGTTGTACTGCAGCCATGCACAGATTGTTCTCCTCCCATGCTCTTGTCCAACAGCTGCTTTGCAGCAGCTCATCAACGCATTCACCAAGGAAACCCACCACATGTGTGTCCAGAGTGTGGGGGCATAGCCAAGCAGCCACAGTTTAAAACACACCTGGATGAAACCTGCTTACACTTTGCTCGTCGCATTGGGTACAGGTACAGTATCTACCTATGTGACTGTTAAGACACCCTATAGCATATGTCCTGTCGTACTCCAACTTTAAGTAGGTTTTCATGTATTTTGCATAAGAGTGATTATTGTCTCCATGTAACTATAAACAGACTTACTATAAATGCACATGGATGAAACTAATAGCAATGTCATGTTTCTGTTACTATTTCCACATCACATTCTACTGTTCATTAGGGTCACAGGGGTTACTGGAGCCTATCCCAGCTACTTATGGGCGAAGGCAGGGTACACCCAGGACATGTCGCAGGGCTGACATATAGAGACAAACAACCACTCTCACATTCACACTTACGGGCAATTTAGATTAACCTATTTTAGGATAAAGCGGGTTCAGATAATGAATGAATTCTACTGTTCAACATTTGAATAGCACTCTTTTTGTGACATCATGCTTTGTGCTCGCTTCATTTCAAATCGCTTAACTGCTATTGGTACCTGTTACTCAGTAATTTTGGTTATTTATTTAAGTCATAGGTTTTCTTTATGCAAGTTATTTATTTCCAATATTTTATGTCATGGTGGACTTGATGGAAATGCAGTCCAGAACATTTATCATCCTAAGATAGTGAGAAAACAGTTTTTATTTTTCTGTGATTGCTCATTAAATTTACTCCAAAATATTACATCAGTTGATCTTTTAAAATTCTTAATCACAGTTAACCTTCAACTAAAATGTTTGTAGGCTGGAGTACATTGATTCAGTTTTACAGTTAAAGTTATGTCTTCCCATGTTCCTTCACTTTTCCCCAGATGTTCCAGTTGCTTGGTGGTGTTTGGAGGTCTGAACTCAGTGAAGTCTCACATCCAACAGGCTCATTGTGATATGTTCCACAAATGCCCCAGCTGTCCAATGGCATTTAAATCTGCCTCCAGCATTCAGAGCCACATCACTGCTCAACATCCAACACTGACCGAAGGACAGACCATGTACTTTATACACACACAGACTCACATACAGATTTACACATGTACTTCTCACAAAAAATACATCTCTCACAATTAATCAATACTTGATTTTATCCCTTTTCAGGTTGATCTACAAGTGCGTCATGTGTGACACTGTTTTTACCCACAAGTCCCTGCTGTATTCCCACTTTGATAATCATTTAGCTAATCAAAAGGTGCATGTATTCAAATGCCCTGAGTGCACCAAGTTGTTTTCTCAGAGGAATTCTTTACTGGATCATTTCAAGGTATACCTGTTCTTTTTTAGTTTATAGTATTTTATTTTCTGATTTTTTTTTTTTAGACACAAAAAATGTATAATTTAATTGTGTATCAGCTTAATTTTTTTAACCCTCACAATCTGTTCCTCAGACCCACAGGACTCTCAAAGTCAAACAAGAGTTGCCGTCATCCTCAGCTGTTTCATCCTGTTCGCAGCCTTTAGTGAAGATGGAGAGTTCAGATGGGGACGAGTGGATGGATGAACCTAAAGAAAAGAGAGTGAAGACAGAGAGGATGAAGACTCCATCAGGATGGAAGTGTCTACCATGCCAGGCACACTATACTGAACGGGAAGATTTCATCACCCATATGGCTGAACAGCATGGCAAGGTCTGAGTTTTCATCTTTTCCTTCTAGCCTCTAAGAATTTGCTCTTAGATTCAAGTGCCCAGATATAGCAGATATGTTTATGTTTCTGTTGTGTAGATCCTGAAGAAGTTTCCTTGTAATAAATGTGAAAGTTCTTTCACCACCACCTCCAGTCTGAGACGTCACATCAGAGACAAACACAAAATCATGACTCGAGGCTTTCGCTGCCAGTGAGTATTCCAGTCACTGTATCTGTTACATATTGATTCTGTCCAAAATCTAAGACGCGTCTAAGTAATTATTACTCGAGTGATTTGTAAAAAATACAAGAAACAGAGAGGGTAAAAAAGAAAAAGTAAGATAAGTTAAGGCTACATCATGCCTATATAGAAGCAGTGACCATAAAAAGGTTAATCCAAGCACATAGAATGGCTTTTAGAGTTTCAAAACTTCACTGGTTTTGTGATCTGATTCAACTAAGTCAGTGATTCTCAGTCAATGATTATCAGTGTATATATTGTCCTCAATTTTCTATATTACCGCACTTGGATTTTTTTCATGATCTTCCTGAATTAATACAAGTGCTTGGGTAAATCTGAACACTTATTTAACTACCACAGTGTGATGTATTCAGCTGTGTGTTTTGTGACTATGTGCACATCTGTAGGTTCTGCATGGAGAGTAAGAAAACATTCAGCAGCAGAGCGATGTTAGAGAGACATGTTCAGCTGAGACACCACATGGACACCATAAGTCAGGAAACAGTAATGGTAAGACACACTTTGTATTACATAAATGACCCAAACAGAAACAGCTTTTGTTGTCATGTTGTTTGTACGAGGGGTTGGTTTAATTTACTGTTGTCACAGGGAGGTCGAGACGAGGCAGACAGTTCTTCAGAACATGATGGCAGCATGGTGGCTCACCAGAGACGGAGAGCAGCTGTAAAGGCAGAGCAGGACAGAGAGTCCACAAATGGGCCCAGTCCAGTAAAGAAGCCGCGGCCTTCATCTGCACCTGCTCCCTCCTGCCTTCCAGACTCAGGGTTTCGTTGTGCCCCTTGTGGCTTCACTACAGAGGACAAGGCACTTTTTCTGGAGCATATCAGTCAGCACCGGAGAAGTGGGACAGAAGGTGGAGGTCAACAGTGTCTACAGTGTGGGGCTTGTTTCACATCTACCTCCTCCCTGTCACGCCATCGCTTCATCATCCACAAGGTGAGAGATGCATTCGCCGATAACCAGGAGTTGCTCAGTGCACAACCTGGAGCCTCTCCTGGTAGCAGCAGGAAACATGATGATAAGAGTTCTCAGAGTGGTTCTGCACCAGCATCACCCTCCTTACCTCAGGGGAAGGAAGAGGAAGGTACCCTGGCCTGTAAGGTCTGTGGCAAACAATTTGAAAAGACTACAGATCTGAATACACACTTCAGAACTCATGGTATGGCTTTTATTAATGCAAGGAATGCAGGGAAAACTTCCTAAGATGTCAGATTCAACAGGATGTGTTGTCAGAGTGCCTTATGTAAAGTGTGGGTTAGCACATGTACAGTATGCACTAAATGAACCAAAGACTGCTTGAACAGTGTTTCTGTGTGAGTAGATTGTAAAACAATCAAATGTCATTTTCACTGGTCGAGATGAGCCTTAACCTTCAACTTCTGACACTCAGGATCTAACACTTAATTTCTGTAATGATACTAATGTCAGTGAACTGACATGACAACATGTTAGTAAAGAACTGTGAATATTATCACCAAATCCTACTGTCATTATAACTGATTCTAAATTAATGGCGATAAAAGCAATTGAATGTCACTGTCTGATTTCAATATTTTTATCTGTTGAGATTTTTATCATTTGCAAAAATTGTAGAGATTCAATGTGATTAAGTATCAGTTGCCTAGTAATTATAATTTGTATACAGTATGTGTAGAACTTCACTGTATTATCGGTCATTTTCCAAAGTATATTGAATAGAGTTGATAAATCATTCTAAAGTATACTTTGGCAAATTGTAAACCTTTATACTTAGCTGGGTATAAGTTAAAATCATTCAAATTTGTATTCTGTACATTTAAAGTAAAATGTATTTGCTTCACATCAGATTTGTTCTTTCTCTGTTAGCAAGAGAGAGAAGTTAAATGATGGGTTTTAACTTTTGGTCGGGGGCTCATTTTATATTTTGCTGTATTATGACATCACTGTCAATAAAAGTTCAGTCTCTGTGTGATTATATGTATTCCTAATGCTCTTAGAACATGAAAACATTTGGTTTTCTAATGGCACTGATGAAGACAAATTTCTTAAATGGTTATCCTGCATAATTGGCGTCAAATATCAAAGGATGATAGAACGGTATGTTCCAGCAGGACTCGGTGATTGTCAACACAAATCAGCTTGTGTTATTTATAGTTTTGCCAATTCAGCTTCCACATTAATTCAGAGCTACGTGAGACTGGAATAAATATTGCAAGTCTATGTTAGTGTGTTGTGTCTTAGCACTAAGTCTGTTGACTGAGTTAATGTCCATGTATTTACACTGCAGTCAAAAACAAACAACTTTCATTATTGCACTTGAGTGACCTGTATGTGCTTGTGTATACAGTCTCAGGATATTAATCAATACTTACATTTTGATGTATTTGATCTATTCAGCATTTTTCTGTTTTGAAGCGACAAGATTATTTCTAACCAGATGTTATAAAAAAGATCATTAAAAATGATCATTGGCACATTATCAGTTCAGTAGACTTTGCTTATTTATAACCTTTTTCCTCCAGTTATTTTTGCCATGGTGTTTTTGTCTGTTTATATTATCTTTATTAAAATCTTGAGTCACACACAGAATGTCAAATGTCAATCATTAAACATTGCTCTTATTTCTATTAAAGCTTAGAAATATATATCAGCAGTATTTTTGTGAATAATTAAAGCTGAACCTATTCATAAACAAAGTTCACTTAAGCTGTGAACAACAACCTCAACATCTACACACATTAGTGTCAGTCTACAAAAAACTTATGAATTTGAGGCAAACATGTTATCACTAGTTCTGTGACAACAGATTCTTCAGAGAAGTGGCTGTTTAGACAGAGCTCTTGCAGTTTTGGTTTTGTTGGATTTGACTGTGCTGTGTTTTCACAGCAACATAAAACCCATCAAGAGAAACAGAAGGGGCTTCATGAAGGCAGACATCCCCTCAACACTCAGTGATGGAGCTCCTGGACAAAAACAGCAAAGAAACAAGCCTTAGAAGACAGTTGTAATTACTTTTGATTGCAAGTGCAGTGAGCCAACAATTATGTAGGCACACTGTATTTTGTACTGGGTACTGAAACTTGCCCATAGAGAATATAACCTATTACATGTTTTTTCCCATTTAAGTTCAGTCACATTTTTATTGGTATCATCTGATGTGAATTTTTCACAACCACTCAAGCCAGTAGTGTAATAAAGGTCTATAACTTTGACTGTTGCGTATAATAACTTTGTTTGACAAAAATACTGTAAAAAGTAAAGTTGGTATAGTGACTTGATGACCTACATTGAAAGACTTAGAAATTTGTGTTTATTTTATTTACAGCAGTGTTGTGTGTGTGCAAGTTTTTGTTATACCTGAATAGCCTCCATCTGTCTCACTAACTCCTTTCAAAGCAATTTCAAGGGCATCCCGTTGCTCTGGTCCCAGGGCGTCTATCTGTTTGTTTGTTACCATGGCAGCATTGTCAGGTCCAAGGGCCTCAATCTGGGCAGGAGTCAAAGCCTGCAGGAGGAAAATAAGTGGCACAGGGGTCAGAGGGCACTTTGACTTGATTTAGTTTGCATGTAGGGGGTTAACAGAAAATTTGAAAAAAGTTACTTACAGCGAAGACTTTGGGAAGAATGAGTGGGATGGATTTTGGAGAGATGAATGATAAGACAGGCATCTTCAAAGAGGCAAACTCACTGGCATTCAGCCCACCTGGAAAACAAAACAACTGACCAGGATTTTCTGGGCAATGACAAGCAAAATCGAAATTCTCCCAGGCTCCTCAATGCTCAATTGTAATTTGGAAGTCAATCTCAGTACGGGATCTTGAGGGATCTCTCAGTTCCCTAAACTTTCCATCATGATCCAACATGCTGGAGGAGCTATAACCGAGTTAACAGGTATTTCCTCACTCAGAGCTGTGCAGAAGTATTCTCAAGTGGATGCGTGTTGTAAAATAGGTATGACGTGAGGCACCATGGTGACCCTCACCTTACCTGGAGGAGCCCATCCCATAATTCCTGATTTTACTCTGGTAGCCCCTCATTCTCCCACTTTTATTTACCCCTCTGCACTGTCACTAACCCATCTGAAGAGCAGTTTAACAGAAACTTCATGAAAAACTGCAATGGGATTTGGTTCCTTCAGATAAAGACAAGAAGAACGTATATTACCAATGATGTAGCCCAGGTATGACACCTGTGCTGCTGTCCAGCTGCTGGGAGCACCAAATACAGACACAGCATGGCCTTTAAAGTGCTGCGACACTTCAAAGGAGCACTGAACATCGTCCATTGCGCCCACAGCATCTCTGTCACAGACAGGCATTAGGTTGTTGTGAAAACAAAAATAATAACCAGTAGAATGGAATAGAATCTTTATCATTGCTACATTGCACAACTAAACTAAAAAAAAAAAAAAAGAATATGAAATTCTAAAATGGGTAGTAAAACACGGATATTGTGAGGCTACTTATGTTTTAAATGGAAAGAAATTAAGTGTGTACTTTTCACATAGATTGGCCTCTAGGGTTCAGACCTTGACCCTACTGAGAATCTTGGGATGTGATGAAGAGGAATTAATGCAACTATGATAATCATCAATACAAGACCTTTCTAAAACTTAATACACATGTGGACAGAAATAAATGTGACAGTTATAGCAACATTTCATCTGCATCACATTGCTTAAACAGTACCACAGTGAATGTGTTCTGTAATCAAAGCTAGAGGTGGTTAAATGAACTATTGCATGGGGGACTTCACAGTGTATGATGATAAAATAAGTGAGTTATCCATGGTACTGACATGAAGGCAGATGTGTTGAGCTGTCTGATCTCACTGGAGTTCAGGCCACAGATGAACCGGTTTAGTGCTACCATGTCTGTAGCCTCCAGCTGCTCAGCTGTCCAGTTGTTGAATGTACCAATGCCCTTCCACACAGGCACCAGCTATTGAGACAAGTCACCGAGGTAAGTGAAAGTCAGGACAATCGTACAACAGTCATGAGTAAATGTTTCTGCACTCCACCTGTGATTCATTCCAGTTACAGTGGGCGATATCATCCAGAGTGTTCGGTGAGAAGGCAAGTTCCTCCAGCTCTGTGTCAGAGAAACCCTGAGCGATACATCCCATCTGTGTCACCACACTTTCATTCATCTGTGCTGCAGGTCCCCATACCTGCAGAAACAAACATTTGATATGTAGTCATAATATGGGTAAGTAGCTGATACTGCATGTAGAATTTCACCCTCAAGAATTTCTGTGTACTTCATATTACTATTATATAAGATTATTGCAAATGTTGTAATGCAATGGTGAAAGGGTAAGAGTGTAAAATGACCAAATCCAGGATCTGTGCCTCCACAGTACCTGAACTGCCTTTCTATTCAGAACAGCAAGTTTTTTATGGTCGTAGTCAGGAACACTCCCAAGAGTTTGTACAGTTGCAGCGAAAATTTCTAGTGACATTGCTTTCAGTTGCTCCACTGACCAGTACACATTATTCATTTCCAGTCTTTCAATGAGCTCCACAGTGGGTGTTTGATCACTGACAGTGTTACTGCCAGTTTCAGTGTTGCTACCACCACCACCATTGTTGCCACTGTTGCCATTCCCATTACTGTTGGCTGAAACAGAGCCAAGGAAAGACAAAGGGCATTAGAACAACACAATTCATTTCTATGTTGTATTTCTATGTCACTAACTGATAGCAACATTCAGCAATATACAAAAATACAATATAAAGAAATACAAAGACTTTTTCCTACTTTCTCTCTTTTTGCGTGCTACTTTTGATTCCTTGATGACGAGTTCAAAGTATTTCTTTTTCAGTGATTCGGAGTTTTTGGGCTGGTCATCGATCACATATTTCAGAACCTCTGCCATCCCAGGCTAAGAGACAGAGAGAAGGAAAAATAATAATAATAATGGATTACATTTATATAGCGATTTTCTATGAACGCGTACTCAAAGCACATACAGTGGATCCATTATTCATTCACTCACACATTCTCACTTTAGTGGTGGTAAACTACATCTGTATCCACAGCTGCCCTGGGGCAGACTGACGGAAGCGTGGATGTCAATTTGCGCCTACGGCCCCTCCGACCACCACCGCACATTCATACATATTCATACACCAGTGTGAGTAGCAGCACTGCAGGCAAGGAGGGTGAAGTGTCTTGCCCAAGGACACAAAGGCGCATGACAGAGTGGGATTTGAATCACCAACCCTTCGGTTATTGGATGACCCACTCTAACTCCTGAGCCACAGCCGCCCTAAACAAAATATATACTGTATAGAAAACACACATAATTCTAGAAAACACACAGGTGACAGAACCTTGTTAGGCAGATCGTTTACAACACTATCATCCAAAAGGATGATATGACCCAGTTTTTCCACAGTTTCAGGAGACCAATCAGATGGATCCCTGTAAAAGATAAAAAGAAAGTCTTAAAATTGTTGTTTTTCTCTCTGTCTCTGCACTAACTACAGCGTCCGAAAGAAGCCTACCCAAAATTCTCCTTGATAATTTCGACTAGTGGTGCCCTGTGCTTTTGTGGAATGTGTTGGCAGGAATCCATTGCCTCAAGGCTGGAAACAAGGACATCAGGGGACAAGAGGCGAAGTGCAGAAGGCTTTATCTCACACAAGAATGGCCCAAGCCTGTATATATCCTCCATGGTCAGCTCAGATAAATCTGTCCCCTGCAAATACATGTCATATTTCAGATTGTTGGTGCATGTGTAAACTCACTGTTAACACAGTGTGATACAATTTGGTCTTGAGAAGGGAGGCAAAGGAAAAATAATAAAGAACATTGGTCATATTATAGAATATCAAGTTAAATGTGGTTGTGTGATGTGAAACTGTGTGGTCGTATAATATGATGCTATGTAAAATTTGGCCATGGTGACTTTTACTAACACACTAGATTGAAAATGGAAAAGATGAGGCCTCGTGTGTGTGTGTGTGTGTGTGTGTGTGTGTGTGTGTGTGTGTGTTTTGTGTACATTGGCCAGGCAGTGCAGGGCTCTCTGGGTGAGTGCAGAACGAGATGGAGAATGAATAGGTGCTGCGCTCAAGTTGACTTCTTCCATCTTGTCGAGGAGGAAAAGACACACAGCATCAGGCAAATCATTCACCTTTCTGGGCCTGGGAATGTGTAAATAAGATGGACACACAAATACAGGTACATTGAAGAAATGCTGCAGTTTTTTTAAGTACACAAAAAAAGAAGAAAAACAGAAGAGTCAGAGCATTGCCTTACGGCAAGTAAGGAAGCATCTCTGGAGAAATTTCATCCAGCTCCTCCGGTGTAATGGTCTTAAAATATTCAGCTCTCTGTTTCTCCAAAGTTCTAAAAAACCTGAAGGCAGCAATTGCTGCCTGAAAATATATAAAAAGGAAGACATCATACATGTGCTTGTAGATCATTGTGCTTATATTCTCTCTGTGTGAGTATATGTATACAGTACCTGTGCTTTGTGGAGCCTGAGTGGATTCTCTCTCATGGCCTCAGCCAGAGCCAGCATTTCTTCATCAGAAAGATTTCTAATCAATTCACATGTTACACCTGGAAGGAGTCCTTCCAGATTCGTGTGCACACTGAAAATATTTTAAATGTAAGTTTCATCAAGTAGTGACAATTCTTTCCCCAGTAGTTTCCCCTTTTTCTATTTCTATTTGTACCTCTACTTCTATTTCTTTATTTATTTATGGTTTATTTGATATATATATATATATATACTAACAATAGCAGAATCTTTTGCAAATGCTAATTTGCACCAATTCATTTCATCTAAATCCAGCCACTATTTTAATGAAGAAAAAAAAACATAAATGCTGAAGGAGGTTAGATGAGTTTTGAGCCTTAATTCCCAGACACTTAATCATTCAGGTTGTTTGATGGATAAACAGCATTACTTCTTGCTTAATTTTTTCAAGAAATACTTGTTCGCCCTGAAAACTATCTTTGATCTGAATTGAAATCTCGCAATACAAGGGTTGTATAGTCAGGTTGCATGTACCATACCTAAAAGAAAAGTTATTTTGCTGAGACATCTTCTCCACATAGTAGGCAGCCTAAGGAATAGACAGCAAAGAGACAGCAAGACTTTAGAAGTATTAGCCATAAAGTGAATAATAACTGATGCAGTATGGAAGACAATATATGTGGTTTAAGCCTGTTTCTGCAACAGTAACATTACATTAAGACTTCTTGAACATGCAATCATTGAATGACAGGTAGGTACCAACATCAGAATATCGTCACTTTGTTAAAATAATCGCCTATGTAATTTTTTTTAAAGGTTTTCTAGGAAACACAAAAAACTGTACCAAATGTTGAATATAAAGTATTTATTTATAATTTCACTCAAAAAGGT
>JAPQRP010000010.1:35346295-35357598 GCA_037367295.1 Apogon hyalosoma
AAATCCTCGACCTTTCATTTCTACATGTAATGAAACTATGTGCTGCTGAATATGACTCATATAAAATGCTGTAGTTAATACTGACATGTTTATTACTTATTATTTAAGTGTAGGATCATATTCAACTAAATTGTTCTGATTTAAGGTTTATGGTTAAGGTTTAGACTTAAATGATTATATCAGCTAAACATCCGAGACTTACTTACAGGATGATGTCTTCTTATAATTCAATAATTCACAGGGTTTGTTTTTCTCTCCTGAAACCAGAAGGTGATGTATTTCTTCACATTCTGTTTTACTTCTCTAATCTGCGCCTGTGTTGGCTGCAGACACAATGGTGAATTAATAATGACATTGTCATAAGATTAATGAGCTGAATGTATTGTATAGTTTAATGTGTCCAAATGTTTCACTCATTACTCCTGTTGACAGGATTAATGTTATTTCTCTCAGTGAAAGCCTGCAGGTTTGAGTTTAGAATAAAGCGTCTTTTGACGTATTTTTACCTGTCATTAATGCTCTTGGTGGTGATAAAAGCTCCAGAAGTCTCTTAATTTTTTGGTGGTGGTTTGAGAAAGAATAGAACATGACACAGCAGTAGTCATTGTTATACCTCTAAACCCTGAGGGACATCACCGTCAGAAATATTAGAGGAATAATACAAAGTTCCTATTTGTCGAGATAATAATGCCCACCCAGAATGTTGTTGGGGGCACATCACCACTGTCCATATGCACGCCTAGACCCTTGGTTAACATGCCTGCAGATATCAACACATCACAAGGACTGACAAAGCAACAGAAGTTATCAACACACTTTCTGAATGCTAAAACCTAATGTATGTACAAACTTGCAATTACTTACAAAATGTGTGTTTTCTCCAGTAGATTCAAGGAAGAATGAAATCAAAATGAGGATGTAGACTAAGTGTGGATGTGCATCTCCCTCAGCCTTCCCGTGTACTGTGATCTGGGAGGTTACCTGTCTGCTCAGTCAAAGCAGGTGTGTGTGGTAATGCATCCAATCATGTGTGAATTTGTGTGCGTGAGAGGCATACAGAGCATTAATGACCTATTTCTACGTTAGTACATCACTGTCATCGGAGACTAAAGACAGCTAATCCCATGAAAGCTATTAAACAACTGCCTGCAAATTTATTAGATTTTTTTCCCCCAGCTGCAATACATCACTGTTCACCTCTGAAAAAGGAAAAATAACAAAATAAGTAAATAAAGAAAAATAATAAAATAAAAATAAAATAATAATAATTTTCAAACAATTATATACCAGAATACACACGAAGGCATGCTCAATGAACTAAAATCTAATAAATAAATCAACACATAATCTAAGTATTAAATACATCTCTTATAATTCTGAGAAATATTGCTCAAGATTGGTCACCCATTTTATTAGCTTTTTTTAATGAACTTTTATGTCAGTATGTGATTCTGTCTTTTTCAGCCCCTTAACAGAGTCAGTTGACCCACCATAATGACATAATGACAACAGTACAAGTCTTTCATCAGATTTATTGTTTGAGCAAAAGGTATAATGACCACACTTACGCAATTCTCAGTTTCTGTGTTAAGATACAACCAGAATATGAGTGAAACATGTGCAGCATTAAAAACACAAGTTTCAGGAAAAACAGCTTCTTCAGAAATGTCAAGTATTTTGGCGTCCTAGGGTGGCATGACCACCCTCTACACTTAACATGACTTTAATGCTTTTGTTCCAAAAAATTATTATTTAATTATCATTATTAACCCTTTATCGGGCAAGTGACTATTTTTGGTCATTTGCACAAATATCAAAATATGGGGCCAATTCTGTGCCTCAGTGAGGTCAAGAAGCATTTTGGTTTTCATAACATTATACAGTGATTCAGAGAGATTTTATAGACATGCTGAAGCTGTAAATAATGAATATGAGTGATTTTTGTCTGTTTATGACCTTATAAGAGTTTTTTTATTGCATGTATGTACTTTTTAGCAAGTGCTGCTCAGATGTTTTATTTCAAGAAGAGGGAGATGACGATGTCCAATAACATACAAAGGCTGAAATTTAGAATTTCAGAGTTTTTCAATGAGTTCCCTATAAAGGGTTAATTGTTTGTGTTTTACACCAGGTTTCATGCAACACATCAATAATTTTTGTTAGTTTTTGTCATGGGAACAGAAATCACACTAAATACAAATTTCAACCTGTAGAAGCTATTTAGTTCTTTTTTCTCCGTATGTTTTTAAAACATATATCCAGTATTTTCATGTTGTATCTGAAAAAAGAGAATGAAAAATAAATATTGTTGTATCAACTTAAAGGTGGCTGAAGACTTTAACATAAAAAATAAAACAGATAGTCTATGTCGTGAATCTGTGCCAAGTACTTTACTTCACTTAACATGTCTTGAACTCTTTAGTTCAGATGATTTTAAATTTAATGGATTGATCTTCTGCTGCTTTAAATAAATAAATATAAATAAAATTAAATATTTATATAATATTATATAATAAACAAATAATATAATATTTATATTTATGTAATATATTTATTTAATTAAAATTAAATCAAATATTTATTTATTTATTTATTTATTCATTTATCTTTAACATGCATCAAACATTTCATATTGTTCAGTCTTCACTGAGCGCAGAGATCTCACAAAATACTAACCTAAGCCTGTGGAAAGCATTTAGTTCTGATTGTTTTTGTTTGTGTTTTAATACTGTGCACATATTGTTTTATATAATTATTTCATTTCATGTGTAATTGAAAATGATGCTTTCCCCTCAACGTTTTCTGAGAGTTTAAATAAATGAATGAATGCAGGTTTATTGTATTTTGTTATTATACCTGAAGAAAAGAGACTAAAAAACAAATATGTATGGTTATTTAAAGCCTGTGAAGTAGTTTAGAGTAGTAGTAGAAGTTCCGTACTTACAAAGTCAGTCATAATTAATAGTTCTGCAAACATACAGTTCAATAACATACAATTCAGAATTCTCATGGAACCGTGAACTGTAGTTTAAGCCTAATTAATCTAAATAAAACCTTTATCACAGTTGTTTACTTAAGAAGAGAACACCAGCTGTTGGACGATGAGGACGTCCATTTGTCATTTTATCAGCCACACATGCTTTAATGCTTTTCCTTTTTTATATTTTTTTTTTTTTAATGTGAATATTGACACCAAAATTCAACAACAAGTGAAAAGCTAAAGCGAACTATAAAGGAATCAGTTTTGGTTGGAAAAACAGTTCATATCTGAGAACATGTGTGGATGGTGTGGCTACTACAAGGATCATTATCCTTTCAAAAAATAAAACCATGACTGGACGGATAACAGCCACACATCTCTGCTCAATACTGAGATGCACTGTCCGCACAGAATTATAGACAAAACAAACTAAAGCCACACAGTCAAAGAGCTACAGAGAACGCTCTATACAATACTTAATGGCTGATGGATGATAAAATCAACAAATCAACAATGACACTTTTTTTTATACTTTTCTGTAGAGATCATATGTCCAATTCTTTTCAACAGATCATTTTACAGCACTTCTGTACCTTTAAAAATGATACCGCTGCGGTGTGACAGACTAACCAAACACTACATGCTATGTGGAAGTCTGATTTAAAAGGTGCACAGTCTATGGATATAATCTAAAAAGCAATAAATAGAGGAGGAAACTAAAAGAAAATAGGAGGAAATAGGTATATTTGTACTGTTTTCATCAAGAAACGCACAGAAGTGATTAGATACAATTTAACTTGTTCAAATTGTGGATATGACTCTATCATGTACCTTCACAAACATGTGGATGATGATGACAAACACCTCTGAGCATGCGACACCCATGTGACACCCATGGGACACCCTCCTCTCATTAGCCTTAATTAAACTCATTATGGACACTGTTACCTTCTTTCCTTTTAGACTGCCTCATGCATAGGTTTCACTATCACACAATAACATTTCTAGTTGGGCAAAATGTAGGCTGACAAAACTTTATTGGCACCAGGACTGTTTGTGGGTTGTTGTCACTCCATGTCACTCCTTCCTTCCATTTTGGAGCCAGTCACTATGTGAAGCTTTGGGTTGGTGAAGTGATCTGAAACAGACCATTGATTCTGGATTCATTACACTATTGTTGCTGAAATTCATTCCCATCACAGCATTCTTTCTTGTAGGATAGGACTGTCTGTATATTATAATTACTGCCAAAAAACAAAGTCCTAAAAAGACTCAAAAATCCCAAAATGCATTCATCAAGTCCATCTTTTACCTTTCTACCCTAAATCAAATGTTGTAGATCAGTTTGCCTATCATTTGCTCACAAATATTTTAACAAAAAATTTTACACAATAAATTCAAAATTGTAATTCTCCAACTGTGGTCCAATTAGTACATCTTGTCTTAAATTGTCCTATAATGTGATATAATAAACAGATAATTGGACTGTGTGTGCCGTAACTCACCTGCTGCAAACTCATGGATGTCAGCAGGTCGTTGTAGAAGAACATCTCTGTGAGAGGAGAACAAGAAGTGACGACTGAGCCATGGATATTTTTCAGAAGACTTAAGTTCACATTTTTTTGTTTCCTTATTACAGTTTTTCATTCATTCATTCATTCATTCATTCATTCATTCATTCATTCATTTTCTGAGCCCGCTTTATCCTCACTAGGGTCACGGGGGTCACTGGAGCCTATTCTAGCTACTTATGGGTAAAGCTTTTCCAAATCGCTGAAACACTAAACCCCATTCTCTGACTCAGCTATTCAGTGGCACAAACTCATTTATCAAATCAGTCACTCTTTTGGCACAGCCTTAAGCTGATTCACATACTTAGACACAATGTCCAAATCGGTAGCACATTTTTTTGCACAACTCTACACACATTTTCACTCTCTAAAACAAATTTGTCACTGTGGTGCACATGAGCTGCAAAATGGTGAACACAGGAGGCAAACATTAAACACAAATACAGCACAATTGTCAACAAGTCGACACAACCACTCCAAACTGAACACGCTATTTTCAAACCAACTGCACATGATAGAAGCCAGTTCAGAGTGCACTGGACAAAACAACAGATGGAAACAACCTGAGAGGCAGAGGAGGAAGAGACTGTGTATGAGGCAGTGGAAGGTCTATGACTGAACCCATATACCAGGGAAAATCTTTTAGGATCAATGGAGGTGGTCTGTGGTGACGTAAGTGTGGAGTGTTGTCAAGGCTGGATCTGACTCCAGAGGGTTTTCCCCCGTTGCCTGGCAGGGGACAATATTTCCTGTGTTGTGGATGAAGTCTTCCTACCAGGTGCTGCACAAATACATGATGCTGAGGCAGAACTAATCTGTCATCAATTTGATTTGAGGATGTACACGATTTTTGAGTGTAATAAATGTTAAATGAATTTACAATATGTCATAAACATTATGTTCTGCATGTGCTGGATGCTGTCTTTTCCATTTTGCTGTGTAGTGTGTAATGACTGTATTGAAAGCAGTGTTTGCTTTTGAGTCCAGGTAAAAAAGTTTTGAGGCAATTGTTTGATTTGCAAGAACAGTGACAGATTTTGTGAATGTAGTTTGAATTCTTGGTTTTGTGTTCACAGTTCTGAGAAAGGGGGTGCAGCTTTGGAAAAATATGTCTTAGTGATTGTGGAAAAACTGTATTACCATCTTACTAATCTGGCTACAGTTTTTCTCAGTTGCTAAAACACTAAACCTCATTCTCTGCACCAAATTCTCAGTGGCCTAAAAGCAGTTTTCAAAATCAAACACTCTTTTGGCACAACCTTAAGTTGATTCTCATTTTTTTCACACCTGTAGCACACTTTTTGCACAACTCTAGACACATTTCTCACTATGGTGCACATGAGCTGCAAAATGATGAACACAGAAGGCAAACGTTAAACACAAATACAACACAGTTATCAACAAGTAGACACAACCACTCCAAACTGAACACACTTATTTCAAATGATGTGATCAAACCAACTATACATGATATAAGCCAGTTCAGAGTGCACCAGACACCAGGCACCTGAGAGGCAGAGGAGTTTAGATGAGCAATTCTTCTTTGTGACAAAGTTAATAAGGGTGAGTGCTTTACCTTGCTGACATGTTTTGACTCTGTCACTCTTCATAACTTTGTTGCGAAGAAGAATTGCTAATCTAATATAAGAAAATGACAAAATGAACATAATCAATTTACTATGAGGCAGAGGATTTTGTCTATGTTGTGGTTTGGGACAATGTCCAGATACAGGAGTGGTTCAATATCAACCAGAGTTTCATTAATGTTTGTCTTCCACCTTACAGTCCTTTCCTGAAGCCATTAGAAGGTTTCTGTGCACGGCAGTGGAAGGTCTATGCTTGAACCCATATACCAGGGGAAATCCTTTAGAATGAATGGAGGTGGTCTGTCGTGACGTAAGTGTGGAGTGTTGTTAAGGCTGGATCTGACACCAGAGGGTTTTTTTCCCCCATGGCCTGGAAAGGGACAGTATTACCTTTGATGTGGATGAAGTCCTCAAATGCATGATGCTGAGGCCGAATGAATCTGTCATTAGTTTGATTTGAAGATGTACAAGATGTTTGAGTGTTTTATAGTAAGTAGTAGTTTTATAGTACTTTTACACATTTCTTTGGTCATTTAAGAAATGCAGCTAAATGTATTTACAATATGTAATAAACATTATGTTGTGCATGTGCTGGATGCTGTGTTTTCCATTTTTCTGTGTGGTGTGTATTGACTACTCTGCCTGGTTGTGTGTGCGATCAGAAAGCAGTGTTTGCTGTTGAGTGCAGGTAAAATAGTTTTGAGGGAATCGTGTGGTTTTGCAAGAAGAGTGAGGGATTTGTGAATGTAGTTTGAATTCTGGGTTTTGTGTTTACAGTTTTGAGAAAAGGGGTGCACCTTTGGAAAAATATGTCCAAGTGACTGTGAAAAACTGTAATTACACTGTATGCTTTATGGATAGTGGGCTCATCAAAATAATCTTATGTTTGAACAAATACTATCAGCAGGTTACAATAGGTCTTTAAGCTTCAGATAACTAAACTCTCATTCTTAAAATAAACACTCAATGTAAGGCAACTTGAGAATAACATGGAGCTCTGGAAAGATGAAACATTTGCCTGTCAAACTTGGTAAAAGTGACTTTTAATACCTATTTGCATGAACCATTTTTCATTAAACTAATTTACAATGACAATTGTATTTGTGTCCTACACTGATCAGCCAAAATATAAGGCACACATGCAGTATTTCACTGCACCACCTTTGGTTTGGATTACAGGAAACATTCCCTGTCACATCTTGTTTGCCACATAATGTTTATATAGTGTCACAATAAGTTTCATAATATTTTTTCCATTCATAGTTGCATTCATTTTTATTATTGATGATGGAGAATCAGACCGCTGCATCAAGTCTTCATCACATCCCAAATTAGAGTCTGGACTTTATGGTGGATAATCCATGTGAGAAAATATTGTCTCATTCTCCCTGATGATCCTGATCAATCCTGGCATTGTCCAATCTTTTTGACATTAAAGACATGACACTGATTCTCCTGTAAGTAAAACCAAAGGTGGTGCAGTGAAATATTGCACATGTGACTTTTTTTTTTTTTTTTTTTTTTTTTTTTGGTCGGGCAGTGTATTTTGTATTTGTATTTGAATGTTATTTCTGTTTTATTCAATATAATATTTGTTTGGAAAAAACAAAACAAAACAAAACAAACAAACAAACAAAAAAACAAAACAAAACAAAACACACACACACACACACACACAATTTGCCACATGTACAAGCTACATAGAATGTTCTGTAACTGTAATTGAACTTTTTTCAGCCTGTATTGATTATTTACTGGATTCTTTAATATTAACCTGCTGTTGGTGGTAACTAACATGTGAAAAGAGGACACCATTCCAATATAAAGATGAGTTGATCTTTATAACTTGTTGTAAGCTAGCCTGTGGTTGGATTTCCTTGAGCTTTAACAACCAGATGAGAAGCTGAGTTTATCAACAAGACACTTGGTGGAAAACAGGAGTCAGTAAACCTCAGGAAGCCGCCGATAAGAACCTCCACCTCTGGATGCGAGCTCAGGTACTTCTCGTTGTCGATTCTCGTCTTGATCTGATAATGAAAATAAAAATTCATTCATTCGCTCTGACGGTGGACAGTATGTCCTATACATCAGCTAGCTAACATAACTAGCTAACCTAGTGATTTTCCCGACTTTACCTTGAACTGTCGCAGTTTTTCTTGCTGCTCTGCATTTAACACACTGAGGTCAAGTTTCCCCAAGACGTCTTTTCCAGTCATAGTTTCTCTAGAGATGTTATCTCGTTGTATTTACATGGAAATTATCTGGAAACGATGTTTGGTCAACGTTTAGCACAACAGTAGCCACCTGTTTCTGACACTGAAGCTGCGCTGTTAGTGTTGCTATAGAAACCAGCTTCTGTAGTTAACAGCTGTGTCCAGAGGGTGGCAGCATAAACCAAAAGTAGAAGTGCAAAACTAATGTAGGGTAAGCAGGAAAATGACAAATATATCCATACTGTTAGAGACCGGACATTCCTCTGTGCTGTTTAACTGCTAAAATACTCTTTCTTCTAAATACTGCGAGAACTGGATGCACATGTTTACCTGCTGTACAGGGTGTTCTGGTCTGTATTGTGTAGGATCCACCACAGGAACGGGAAAGTAAATGAACACTGTGTCTATTAGAGCAAGATATTGGAGAAAAGGAATTTAAAGAAAGCCCACTGTTTCATCTTTTTAGAAAATTATTTGGTAAAGCATTTTTTTTTAAATCAGAAAACATTTTCAGGAGAAACAAACAAACAAGTTAAATAAGTTACGAGTTAAAACAACAAAATGGAATATATGTATATTTTATATATTATATTTATTTTATAAACTAATATAGTTTGTATAAAAACATACTTGAGGTGGTCTTATATTGTATAAATGAGAAGGATGGGTGTATAGTTATAAATTATAGCAGATTTTATAAGGTATTTTTATTGGTTTCTATTTAGCACATATGTAGTGGGCCTATATATTGTAAACATACAGTGTATTTACAATAATTATTATGCTGATTGATATAAACATGTATACATGTTGTATTAATATAAATTGACAGTTTGTTTATTGGTAATGAGTTGAAGTTGGGGTAGGTATGAAGAACGTTTGGCTTCAGCCTACTCCATTTCAAACACATTATAGAAATTAAACAAACAAAACAATAGTTTTCATAATATCCCAAGAGATCAAGATGACCTTAATTTAAAAATAGAAAATTATAATCTACACTGTCGCCCATAAAGTTGGAATAAAATGTTTTACCTCTTCTCATGAAATGGTTTTAACAATGTGATTTATTCCTGATAAACAGTGTAACTGGGACTCAGTATGTAATATTGCACTAGGTCCGAGGTGTTTACTGATGTGATGTGTTTAAATAGGAATAAAAAGAGGAATGTGTCTGAAAACACAATTATTCCAACTTTATGTACAACAGTGTATTTCAAAATACCGGTATTGAAGTTTAAAGACACAACTATTTTCTTAGTATTTTTTTCACTGACTTTACTTTTACTCTAGTTTTAAGAAATCTGATCAACCAATATTTGTCCTTGACTGATTGATTTATTTCTTTTAATGGGGCTGCTTTTGCAGTGCTCTTTTTCTGAGCCCTTTCAAACCTTGGTAAACAAAAAAAAAAAAAACTGGAAGTGAGAGAGGTATGCAATCTATTTCAGCAAAATTACATACAAACAGTGAGTCCAAAACACTTAGATCATTGTTTAAAAGACAGAAATATAAGAGAGCACTTTCACAACTATTTCACCAGTAACACAACACATTTTTTGAGGTATTTTTAAGCATGAGATACATTACAGACTTTAATTCCTTTATTTCCCTATTTTCATTCAGATTTAAACAGTTCAAGTCCAGTGACCTGAAAGAAAAACCAGCAAAGTGCCAGAGGTTAAAAAAAAAAAAGCTTCAGTTACCAACACCAGAGTTCAGAGTTAAATAAAGGCCTTTTTCAGGGAACATGTAATGGGTTAACCACTTACAGCATTTTTATAGCAAAGGAAATAAACTTAGATTATACAAACTGTTCCTGACTGTGCCATTTTCCAGTGGTCCTGAAACAACACTATAACAAAAATAGCATTTCATTCACTGGTGTTTAGCTTCTTCACCTTTGTATCACCATTCTCTCTGGACCAAGAAATAACTTGTGTTGTTGAAGTCCATGGGTTCTATCATTTGTTTCGTTCTATTTTCTTCCCTGTTTTCTTCTTGCACATCATTTGATAGCTGTTCTGTGTTATGCAGAGGGGCAAAGGTCATCAAGGCCTGGCCTTCAGGTGCTGCTAGGGCTGAAGGATGAATCTGTGACGAGTCTCTGAACTGAGTGATAACATTTAGACTCTGGAGTTTGGACATAAATCGGTTCCTGTGGCTGAAATGGATAAAAAACACTGCGATGAAGAAGATGAACAACTTGTTTACTGATATAAGCATGTGTTTACTTTGCACTTTAAACAAAAACCTGTACCAGACATGACATTACCTGAATATGTATGTAGCCAGTATGCCAAGACACACAAGAGCAAATGCTGCAGAGCTCCATAGGATGTGAAGTGACACATTGTTTGATGAATCTGTCTCAGACATGCGGTCCTCTGTAAATAGAGGAAGAGGCTGAGATGAATCCTAATAAAACAGAATAAGATACCTGCACGTTTTTGTTTAATTGTAACTGAATGTGTGTGCGTGTGTGTTTGTATGTGATAAGGGTGTTGAGCCATGCTTCCTGTGGCTTGTTTCGTTGTTGAGCCTGAGTTATTATGATGACATGGCTTCCTGTTCAAACACATTGGGGCTTGGGGGATTTTCAGCTCCAACAACAACTACGAGTTCCCCTTCTCACACTCCAACACACTAATCTATATATGTCATCCATCCATTTTCTGAACCCGCTTTATCCTTACTAGGGTCACAGGGGTCGCTGAAGCCTATCCCAGCTACTTACGGGCACAGGCGGGGTACACCCTGGACGTGTCGCCAGTCCATCACGGGGCTGACATATAGAGACAAATAAACACACTCACATTCACACCTATGGTCAATTTAGATTAACCAACCAACCTATCAGTGCATGTTTTTGGATAGTGGGAGGAAGCCAGAGTACCCGGAGAGAACCCACGCAGACACGGGGAGAACATGCAAACTCCACACAGAAAGGTCC
>JAPQRP010000010.1:35387056-35398051 GCA_037367295.1 Apogon hyalosoma
TATATATGTGTGTGTAAAAATGGCTTCATTCCAATAAAAAGAGATGCATTTTATTGCTCCATCTTTATTCCTTCATAGCAATGAGATCTTTTCTTTCTATGATTTTCTATGTCTTTTTTTTCCAAATACTTTTGTCATGTAGCTTTGATAAATACACTGCTGTTGTAAATGGATTATGTTTTGGATTCCCTACCTTACATATAGAGAGATAGGCACCACGGTGTTAAGAATGATGACATAGGACCAGAATGAGAGGAAGGCAGAGAACAGGAAGTTGTCTACAGGAGGGTCCCAGGGCAGGTAGCTCTGAAACAGAGAGCCCACTTCTCTCTCCCACACTGCATTACCCACAGCCAGAATCACACCCATACACACCAAGAAACCAAAGATCTGACAGAAACACACAGACAGGGGAACATTAAGGATAGTAAACAAGAAGAAATGTACAATCCAATAACTCCAATTTGGATCTCTGGACAGAGATCCATATTTGGGTGGAAAACATTATTATATGGGGTATGAAATCAGATTCAAGCCACTGAGATCATGCCCTGAAATGGTTATGAGCCATGAAAGTGAGAGGTTTGGGATGTCCTACCCAGAGGACCAGAGTGTTCATCAGACGATCGATGCTCGTACGCTTAAATTTGGTGCGACCACTATTCTGCATCAGTTTGGTGTCTGGGCCTGGGACAGAAACAGAGAAAATTGGACCTGATTCGTGCATTTTATTACACATTTCTAACACAAATACACACTCATAAGCTATCTGACCTGCAAAGATGACCAGACCATAACAGGCCTCAGTGTTGCGGAGGACACAACCTCGCAGCAGCATGTTCTGGTTGGTCAGGGTGTATTTCTTTTCTCTCCAGTACAGGGTGCCACAGAACCGATCTAGTTTGTTGTTGGGGGGCTCACACACCACCTCACCTTCACACACAGAGGTAAACAGATACACACAACTCTAAATTAGATACTCTGCCATACAAGTCTAAAATTCAATTAAAGTAACAGATATATTCAAGATATACCCTTGGACAATACTGTATTGAATTAATCATCCCCATGACATCATGGTGTCACACACAAAGGCTGAAACATGCACCTTTTGTAAGCTGATATGAGGCAAAGTGTGTGCTGATTTGCTGCAGTAAAGCGTTTTCCTGAGCAGGTGAGCAGTGTGTGTGGGCGTGCTGTGCTGACACGAAACTCTTGTGTGTGTCGGTAGGCGGGTGATGATAGGCTGGAGCTCAGTGCTGACATGAGAGGGCAAAATGTGTGTGAAAACTAAACTCAAAACACACACACATTTTGGGTGAGGGTGGATTGTGGTTGTGTTTAAGAATTGTTGACCTTTATATTAGTGAGAAAGGAAGAATGAAAATCTAAATTGTGAGGGCGATATGTGAGTTCTCCTATTTCACCGTCGAACGAAGCCAAGTTGTTGGGGTCTCCGAGTTCAGATGTCACCGAGACAGACTGACGCACCTTCATATTGGTCTCTCTGCAAGATAATACAACACACAGCAATTTAGGTGTAGTGTCCTGTTGCTTCTGCAGATTGTGAGGTGTGTAAGTCGATGGTAAGGCGTGGGGTGTTTTCTGACCCGTCCAGCTCAGCTGTCTCGATGTAACAGAGCCCGTGAGGTTCACTGCTGGACAACAGGAGCAGGTCAGCCTGAAAAGAGACACAATAGCTGAGGTTGGCATCCTCTGTGCAGCACTGGCAGTAACAGAATGAGCAAGACACTGATGATGCCATGATGGTATCTGCTGCAGTACCAGCTAAAAGTGTTCCAGAGTAATCACATCTGCAGATAAGTTAGATAACAACTCCAGTAGTTAGCATCCTAAAATGAAGAACACTGCACTGACACCTGTTTAGCATTAGAGTGTTCATTCTGTGATAAAGTGGGAACCATCACAGACTATACATGCCTCAAATGGTTTTAGAGGAGCTGGTTTTGCAAATAATTCTGTGAACAAATGGGAGAACTGATAATGGACTGTGACTATGTATTGTTTTTGATGTGTCATACGCTTACTGCCACAAACTGGTTGTTTTCCAGTTTAATAATATCACCCACTCGAACGTTCATCCACTTTTCATTTTGGAGCCTAAGAAAAGAAAAGAAAAGAAAAGAAAAGAAAAGAAAAGAAAAGAAAAGAAAGTTTAGTACAAAAAGCAACAGTCTGGGTTAAACTTGTGGTTTCAATAAGACAACAGACTCACGAGCCACGGATGAGGACCTGAGACTGACGGTTGTTCACTTGGTTGTCGCTCTTGTGACGAAACTGAAGTGAACAAATATCACATTTACTCCATCACATCATCGACCCTTTATTCAAAATCTCCTGAAAATAACCAGGAGTCCTTGTATTGTATTTTGCTGTAACCTTATCCTGCCACGTGCATGACTGTGTAAATGTGCAGTGTGTGAAAAAAAAAACAAAAAACATACTCACATAGTCGTCTGTGGCATCCTTTACTGCAGTGATGCTCAGCACCAGAGCTAAAGGCACAATGGTAGTGAACCAGGACAGGGAGGAGATCTGAGGTATCAACTGGACAGAGACCGACACAGTTAATCACAGGAAAACAAGACTATGAGACATAATGAGAGCTTCATATAGAAAACACCCAGAGGACCCCGTTTAGACCATCATACTTATTCAAGGGGTTTAGTAAGAAAGTGCATCTTTGAAATTAGAGCTGCTATGGGTAATTGATTAGTCACTAGAAAACACAAAACACTTATTGATGACAGATTCTCAAATATTAGTACTGTTGATGTGATGTTTTTCTTTGTTGCTGTCCCATCTGAACATTCTCTGGGTTAAGTCTTTCATTGTATTAGTTTTAGGATAATTGTATTATAACGCTGTTGGAAGGGTCTCCAGTTCAAGCCCACTGCTCCCAGTCTGCAGTGTGTGGTGTGTTCCTGCATGTTCAGTTAGTGTCGGGTTAAAGCAGAGGGTCAGTTTTGGTGTGTGTTGTTACTATAAAGCCAAGTGTTTGTAGATTAATTGTGTTCATCGTGTCTTCCATTCCAAATGTTCGTAGAGGTTTTGTTGTGATCAGACAAGTAGAGTTGAGGAAAGATGTTTTTTCCTGCTGTCGGTTTCAGTTGTAGCTTCACCCTTTATCAGAGCTGTCAAATGCTTTCTGGTGTGACATGTCTAAAAACAGCTGACCAGGCCGGGAAACTTTTCAAGATAAAATTTCCCAACCCAACCGTGTCTGTTCTCCACTCCTGCGCCACCGGTGCAGAACGTCAGCAGGTTAAAACATCTTTCCTCCACTCTACTTGTCTGATCACAACAAAACCTGTAACGAACCTAGTGTCTCTACTGCATACCACAGGCCAACTGGTAAGGATGCATCATTATATTATCGTCCATGAATTTGAGCCTTGAATGCATAGTTTTTCCACAGATACAAGTCCTGAAAGGGCTGAAGGACTTAAACAGTAGAATAATTTTTAGAATTACATGCGGAAACATTTGTTATTTTGTTATTCTAAACATCAGTATTTTCCAAAATTCCTAGTTTCTGGTACTTCCCGGCCAGCATGTCCATGTGGGCCCCAGAAGGGTTACATTTGGACTGCATATAAGGGTCCCATGTGGGTTTGACTGCAGTTTCCATGGTGACCCCACATGTGTTTGCCCATATCACAATCAGAATCACAGATCTGAATATCTCATATTATTTATTTTTCACACTATGTATCCCACCATATTTATCTTTCATGTCATTTGCACTACTTCTCATGTTATTTGCACTACTTAAATTCTATGTTTACAAATATCTTAGTTTGCAAAACTTTTTTATTTTTTAATGTAAATAACTGTGCCTTTTACTGATATTTCTTGTTGTTTTGCTGATATTTGTTGTCTGTCTGTAAATTCTTGCACTGAACCTGAGAGCTCTACCTCAATTTCATTGTACTTGGTACAATGACAATAAAGAGATTCTGATTCTGATATGGGCAAACACATGTGGGGCCACCATGGAAACTGCGAACAAACCCACATGGGACGCTTATATGCAGCTCAAATGTAATCCCTCTGGGGCCCACATGGACATGCTGGCTGGGTCTTTACAGGTGGTCAAACAGTATTCTGCATTTTACACATAAAGGCACAAATGCATTGATTCTCCTTGTTCTCTGTTCCTCAGCAATGCATCTAATCCTATCGTCCATCTTTTATTTAATACTTTCCCTCACCTGCAGTATGAGCAGGAAAAGAAAGTAGGTGTTGGCCACTTCCTGGAACTGCTCAAAAAGGTTGACGGGTAGAAAGGTGATAATGTTGTACTTAGATGTCATGATGCAATTACTCTGGACGTAGACAAGCGGCAAAACATAGAAAAGTATATTATTATCATTATCTTATCCTATACAGTGATCATATTTCTTCAGATTAATTGTTGCTGTTATGTTCAAAATTAATTACATAACTTGGAAACAGTCTTACCGCATACTGAAACCTTTCATTGTATTCTCTGTCATTGGCTCTGACCCTTCTCTCCTCCTCTGTAGAAACAAACATACAAATGAGTCATAAGTGATGATATCAAAACAAACATATAGAGAACCCACTCAAACCGCTGCGTTTGTGTGCATGCAACTGTCAATAACACTAATATCCTTCTGAAGAAAGTGAAGAAGGCCGATGCAAGATGGATAGTCCGCTATGTTACATCAATCTGTTCATTAATCAATGAGGATGTGTCTGCAGGACGTTGCTTGAGCATTATCAAAGGAGACAGAAGGCCAGGCATAATCACTGTGTCTCTCACACACACATCGGCACCAATAAATAAACCAATTACCCTGATGTATAATGAACCACTGCCTCTTTTTCTTAAAGCCCAGATGGAGGTAATCACAGCTGAGTGTGTGTTCATTCCTGCAAGTCAACAAAAGTCTCTGACCTTTACATTATACTCTATTACTTAAATCTGCAGAGAATAAAACAACAAAAACAGTCAAATCTCCTTTTTTCATGTTATCGCCTCCTGATGCTGGTATTTATTCTCTTGCTGTTTTTAGGTTTCTGTCTGTGCTGATGAAATGACCCCCCACCCCACACACACACACACACCTTCTCCCCCACTGGGTCTGCCTCTAATATTGGTGAAACCACTTTTTAAAATGAAATGACTGGTCTGTTCTCTGCACAGAACTGTATATAGTTCACATGCACACACACACACACACACACACACACACACACACACACACACAAATAGATAACATTTAGCCAAAGTGTTCATATGCATCATGACAATATGCCATGCACAGAGGTACTGCTGCTCTGAAACCTCCCAGTCCTTTATTGCTTTTGACTTGATGACTGAAAAACATAGGAAGGGGCAGTCGTAAAACAATAATGACATGCACACACACAAACAAAGACACTGTGGTTTCCTGTGTTTCTGCAGCACCATAAAGTCCTGTCCTACCATGTACAACTCACAACGTAGATCTGTCTTCAGCTGTACCAAATAAAAACAAACCTCTACACACTGCAGTAACTTGCTTTTGTTGTCACATAGTAGGAGAGTAATTAGTGCAGGAACTATGGGTGAATTTACTCCATTTAGGAATACAAACTATTCCAAGACTCTTATTTTGTTTTACATTTTAATTTCTTAGCAGATGCTAAGATTGAACTCAATTCAGTGTACTTAGGCATGAATGAAAAGGTAAAAATATTGTCAAAGCATCAAGGGTAGTATAGTATTACTACTACTACAACTACTACTGATACCACTGCCACTACTAGAAATAATAATAATACATTTATTTATATAGTGCTTTTGATCAAAGTGCTTTACAACGCAACAATAAAAGAGTAAGAGCACAATGAAAACACATTTGATAAAATAAATACAATTTAGTAAAAGCAGTTAAGACCAAGTTAGATGATAATAAAATTATATAAAATGCCTTCAAACTCATCATAACTACCACAACTACAACTACTACTACTACTACTACTACTACTACTACTACTACTAATAATAATAATAATAATAATAATGATAATGATAATAACAATAAAATAAAAAACAACTAGTAATAATAATACATTTTGAAGTTGGAATGCATTGATTTGTAAATCACATAAGCCCACATTTTATTCACAGCAGACCACAGAAAACATATCAAATGTTTAAACTGAGAAAATTTACTATTATAACAAAAAAAAAAGAAAAAAAAAGATGAATTTAATGGCAGCAACACATCTCCAAATATTTGGGACATGCTGTTGTAATAGATGAACCATGTGGGTTAGCACTGTCTTGCTGAAATATGCATGCATCCCTGAAAAGATCATCACCTGGGTGAGACCATATGTTGATCTAAATCTCGCATGTACTTTGCACCATTGATGATGTCTTTCCATATGTGCAATCAACCTAGTTTGTATAAGCAATAATAAAACCCCATACCATCAGCTTAAATATTTGACATGTTTTTTTTTCTGTTAATAAGACTTTCAAATCATTTCATTCTGTTTTTATTTACATTTTACACACCATCCCAACTTTTGTGGAATTGAGGTTTTATGAGTAAACTAGGTAATAACTGAAAGAACAAAAACAATGGCCAAATGTGTGTGTGGGTGGGTAGGGGGTTGTGTGTGTGACTACCCATTGGTCATGCTAGGATTTGTCACATTCAGAGATGTTTTGTTTGTTGATGTGTTCAGCTCTTGTATTATGTCTGTCACATTTTATGACAAAGTACAGTACAGTTCTACCTCATATGTTATGCACTAATATCTGGGAGACCATGTCCCAATCCCAATTCCCCGCTTGGCCCTCCCCTTACCCTTACCCTCCATTTTGCGTGTTTGCGTGAAGGGGTAGGGGTGTCCTGATTCTCGATGAGTCGGAGGGGAAGGGCTAAGGGGGAGGGCTGTTTGGCCCTCGAAATGGAGATTTTTCAAGAAGAAAACTTTCCCAAAATTCTGTTCGAATCATCGGCAAGATGGAGGTAAACAGAGCAAAAAAGTGCAACAGTAAGATGAAAGAAACACACAAATGTACATATTTTCTTCATAAACAACTTAATCATTTGATCGTCCGTTTATTGCTGTTTCAGTGTTATAAATCACATTTCTGTGGTTTGCGGTTGATAGCCGCAAAAGGATGCCCAAAGCCCATGCAACAGAGACAGTTACAGCTACTGACGGCATGGGGAATTCTTTTGGAAACAAAGTTGCTGCATCTGTTTATAGCAGCATCGATGACTGCTGATGACGTAGCACGACTTGAAGGGTTGTCCCATTTTGTTGCAACTCAGTTTGAAGGGGTAGTGCCAAGTGCAAGGGCCAAGAGGTGGGGGGGGCAAGGGGTGAATTGGAATTGGGCCAATGTGTACCACCACAATTGAGTAGTTTATAAAAAAAAAAAAAAAAAAGAACAAAAACAACAACACTATGTAATAATAATAATAATACATATTGTTTGTATACAGTACTGCAGCTGAGTGGAATTAAGATTCAGAAAATAGGTTAAAACTTAATAGAGCAGTGGTTTGGGTATCAGTTTGCAATGTTTGTTCTACTGAGGACCTAAGATTAGGCTGGGAGAACTGTTAGACTTCAAATCTATATTAAATTGCACTACATAAGAATAAAATTCTAGGCTGCTGGTATTTGATACAGCGTGTCCTCACTTTAAAATGCTGGGCAGTATACAAAACATTAGCTCATTCTGGCTTTGTAAGTGTAGAACCTCTGTTATCCTTTCCCTCCTTGTTATCTTCCCTCTGGCACTTCTCCAGTTTACCAAAAGGTAGTTGTTTTCTGGGGCAAGTGTTCACCAGAGAGCTCTGTTTGACAGGAAGTGCCAAGGCTACATTAACCTTTTTTGAAGAACGCAAAATGCTTGTGCACTGAGGCAAAGGCCTAATATGAGGATCACATGTGTCCCAGCAGCTGCTGTGTATGATAACCAACCCAACCTGAATGCATGAGCATCTTTAGCAAACTGCCCATTAAGTGTTTAATGTCTCTGATAGCTTCAAGGGCATCAGAAGCCCTGACATAGACTAGATGCTACACAGCAACTCTATATAAATCTATAAAGCTCCATTACTGAGAAACCTTCAGTGGCAGGCTTACTCTGCTCTGAGCATAAGGTTTCCATAATCAACTGAGACACATAGAGTAAAGCTGTACATAAATATTGATTCAAACTAAAATACTTGGTATCATACTCTCTTACAGGGAATGACTAACTGTAGCCGAATCCAAAGGCACTCAATCTAACCCTGTGTCTCTTTAACACTCTTCCCCCATGGACAGAGATGTGAGGACACGTGCCACAGCTCCAATAACACACACGCTCACACAACACTGGATGCAGAGATTTAACTCTTTAAAATAATGGCTGTACTCAATATGTACCACAGGAAATGCTGGTGTTCTTGCCAAGACTCAACCCGAGTCAGGACTTGACTCCAGAGAAGCAACCATCACTCAGTGGCTGATTTAATTAGATGAAAATGGGATAGCACAATTGTCTGCAGTAATGCGCGTGCACAGAGTGATCTAATTTGTTGGAAAATGATGCTAGTAGTGACATAGTGACAGACTGGTGGGCTGGAGGTCAAATGAAGGTGCAATTCCAGTATAATTTGTGATAGTTAAGCTAAGGAATGAGAATACGGACAAAGCAGTGCAGTGACAGTGCAGGCTGGCGCCTTGTGGATTGATCAGCGTCTCTGGAGGCACAGACAAGGGCATCAGCCTCGTATTAACGCAGAAATCAGATTTGAATGAACTCACATAAATCCAAACAGTACAATCAGCACAAATTCTGCTGAAGCTTCACCAAATCAACAACTACGTCCATTTGCACAATATTAGTAATAATTTAGACAGAATAAAGACATTCAGCCAAAACACTGTGAAAATAACAGATGTTAGAGTTATAGATGTATTTCCCTGTTGTTGTTGTTATTTTTTTGAGTTTGTCAGTTGATGTCACATGATGATGTTTAACAATAGCAAACAGATGTGAAAGCTCAGTAATTGCACTATAAGCATTAGAACACACACACAAACACACTCGTCAGTATAAATGGGATGAGTGATAAAGATGATAGAGGCAGGAAATAAACTGGACTCAGGTGGGATGAGGATGAAGAATGATGTTTATTTGAAACTTGTAGCCTCAGTCAACAACGTCAAATGTCAACTGATGCTCACATAACAGGCAGATCATTTGTTTACAGAAACTCGTACCTGAAGTCCGCCTCTTTTTCGGTTTCACTCCATTAAGTCCCGTCTGCTTCTTTCTTTGCAGAGGGAGGACGATAGGAAACCATTTGTCCGAGATGTCTTTAGCCACTGTCATCTTGACTGGTTAACTCAGATGTTTCCAGGACGGATCATCGCCACATCTCCGTTCCGACTTCAGTCAAGTTGGAGTAACAGAGATCCGTCCCAGCTCTGCTCCGTCTCCCACGGACACGCGCACACAAACACGCGCACACTCTCGGTCCATCACTTCCTCCTTTTCTCTCCTCGCGCCGTGGAAACACACAGGTTTATCTTTCTAACAGATCAATAGCCTCACTGTTAATCTATTGGCCACTAACTGTGATTAAAGGTCCTTAAAATAAATGCTTCAGTGTTCATTTAAATCCTACACAGAAGTTTTCTAAACCTATCGATAAGTACAAGTGCACATCTATTATAGACCACGGCAGACTAATCGATGAATTACGGCTCCAAGTGCAAAGTCTGCATCTTCTTACAAGTCTCCTCCACAACATAAACACACTTTAGGCATTACGTAACCGCACAAACGTGGAGCGTGAGGAGGTAACCATGGCAACCGCATCCGCAGGATTCTCCCACATTCTGGAAACTGGGTGCCATGTTGGATCTTCACAGTAAGAGGCAAACCGCAGTCTGCGACCGAGGTTTGGATCCAAAATGGCTCGTGCTGTGGTATCGTTTCCTGCACGTTTGAAGGGAGGAAGGTGCACTGCAGTGGGCAGGCCGGCAGGTGACCGAGCACGTGCTGCACGAGGGGCCTCGTGCCGAATCGATACATTAAAAAGTGTGCGGCACATGCTGATACACACACTCCGCAAATGCGTGTATGCATGTATTTTTCTGAAATTACAGTGGTCACACACTAAGCTCATACTGCAAAATTCAGATTTGCATGTACCTTAAGATAGATTCTCTACATTTAAATGTTATTTTGTTTTTGTCTTATTTTGCTTTGTTTTGTTTCTTTGCATGTTCAAAATAAAAAAAAAAAAAGTAAATAAATACTTCTCTGACACATAGGCACACATAATAGCACCTCAATGAAAAAAGAATCATACAAGTCAACAATAGCTGAGCTATAGTGGAGATGCCATTATCCACCTAGATGATGACCCAATTAATGATGGTACAGAGTCTATTTAATGGTAATTAATCAAGAACTGTGAAAGCAATGAAACTGACATTGTGTACACAAAGTATCTGAAACGTCTAAACCAGGGTTTTCAATTATTGCATCTCTAAAGTGTATCTAAATGTGTTACATCTGATTATTACCATTATCTGATTATTCTCTATCAGCAGATCTTTGAGGTCACGCAAACGACCTCACTGAAGTATAAAGACGTCAACATCTGTTCCAGGAAAGTATGTGGTTATTAGGCTGATGCCAGGTCTGATTCTGCATGAATCACAACAGTGTGTCTTCATAGTCTCAGTGTGTGTGTGTGTGTGCGTGTGTGCGTGTGTGCGTGTGTGTCCGACTGCCCTGTCCACAATCCTTATCTGTCCTCTACTGAAAATGTATGGACATTGAGAAGTCTTATCTAGTCTTATCTTATCTAATCTAGTCCCAAAGGTGCATTCATTACTATCAGTTCACAGTGTTTAAACATCCATCCATCCATTTTCTGAACCCGCTTTATCCTCACTAGGGTCACGGGGGTCGCTGGAGCCTATCCCAGC
>JAPQRP010000010.1:35428353-35493164 GCA_037367295.1 Apogon hyalosoma
TATATATATATATATATATACACACACGCACGCCCTCACTCACACACACACACACACACACACACACACACATATATATATATATATATATATATATGTATACATATGGGTATGGTCATTTTAAATTCAAGATTAACCAAAAACCTAGTTTGGCCCTATTAATATGCACCATTTGTACGTATTTATGATAATAGGGGCCCTTGGCTGAGATTAGGCTTCTAAAGTGGAAATATGAGAAGTCCATTCCACTACTTTTTTTTTTTTTTAATGAACCCTAGTGAGGATAAAGCGGGTTCAGAAAATGGATGAATGGATACTATAAGTTTGATGCTCAGAGATTCTATTTTATTTATTTATTTAGTATTGTTATTATTATTTTTTTTTTTTTGTTATTCTAATTTAATTATTTATATATTTATATAAATGCAAAAATGAGAATTATAAATAGAAAATTATCTTTTGTATTTCCTGTTCACACTTTAATGTTTTTGCCTGTTTTTTTCATACATAACATCACATAATTTCCTAAAATGAATAAGAAAACAAAAAAATCATCTGTTGGGCATAAACAGTATTGCATGTTAACAAAAACCAAAGTATGTGCATTCATATATTTGTGTTTTTTCTTGTCCCATTGTTAGAATATAAGTTACATACATATATATCATATATTATATTATATTATATTATATATAGGCCTACACACAATATTATATACATTTACCTGTTATTTTGTGTTACATAATTTGATGATATACATCTATTAAGCTGTTTAGCATAAAGTATAATGCAGGTTACCTAAAACTGTTTTACTTTTATTAAATTAGAACACACACGTATTTGTGTTAAAGTTGAGACCCCCCAGCCCCATAATTAGAACATTAAGTGTCTTACAAATCCATGTTCTATCCTAATGGTCAGTCGCGGTCCTACACACTCCACAGGAATCTGAATGTGACCCACATGAAATGGAACGGAACGCGTCCTGGGGCGGTCTCGCCAATTATCGGATACTCTCGACATTTTCCGTCTTCCCTCGGCCAGTTAGCTAGCTGAGCTCATTAGCCTGCTACTTCAAGCTAATCTTTGAAGGATATTTAATGTTACTTGAATCAGAGTGTATGGTGAGAATAGTGTAGAAAAATGGCTGACGTCGAGGGACAAGGGTTTTGTTCGTCGGTCCCTCCGTTGCCTCACCTTTCCTCTCGTAACGGCTCTGGCGGCGGTGGTAACGTTACTCAGTGCACCGGCGGCAGCTGCCAGACGGCAACCACCGTTACTTCAGGCCCGAGGCTAGTCCGGATAGTGAAGTCTGATTCGGGCTATGGGTTCAATGTTCGGGGACAAGTTAGTGAAGGGGGGCAGTTACGGAGTATCAACGGGGAACTGTACGCTCCGCTGCAACATGTTAGTGCTGTTCTACCGGGAGGAGCTGCTGACAGAGCCGGTATTTCTAAGGGGGACAGGATCCTAGAGGTGTAAGTGGATGCTCTTATTTATATATATTTAATTATTTATTGATTTAGTGCAGTCCTAAACAGACCAGGAGTGTTCAGAAGACTGTTTTATATTGCATCGCTTGCCTGTAAAGCCATTGCAAGCAGGCATCATCCACTGCCTCTACACTGTGTTAGTCACTGAAACCTGTGTGTATGCAGTATTACACTACACTTGCAGGGAAGAAAAATCGTCCATCCTAATGAAAGAGGTGTCTGTTTATCCGAGAGAAAAGATCCGGGCATCATTAGGGATTCACTTCACATCAAAACCTATTCCACTCACCGGCTGCATGCCCCATATTCTCAAGTCATCTTTGCACACACTCATATCACCATGTGTAGGTTATGCAGAATACTTGTGCATACACAGAGCACGCACCGGCCTTGCTTCTCTAACACCAACAAAGATAAACAAAGTCAACATAATCAGCAGTCTCTAAACTTGTAAATCAGCTGCAAGTGGCTTCAGGTTGACAGCCATTGAGTTCTGATGTGTCTGCTGCATTTAAGATGAAAGAAGACGTCCTCCCTGGTTAGTATGCATGGAGACTGCTTGGTGATGTTAGACTCTGTTGCTATGGAGCGGAACACGCAGCATAAGGCTCAGCATCAGTACTGAGTCTCGTGTGTGTATGAGAGAGAGACAGAGAGAAATAAGGGGATGCAGAAAGAGAGGGATGTTTTCAGTTCACTTCTGATTGGCTTTGCTCTCTGAAATTCTGTCTCATTGGCTGGTTTTTGCACACTGCACAGTCAATGGATGGCCTGCAGTAACCTGGCAGTTTGTTGACCCCATTATTTCTGTTTATGTGTGCATGTATGCTGATGTATGCAAATGTAGATGTACAGTATATACTGTATAATGGAGGACTATTTGTTTCATTGTATGTTCAGTTTCATTAGTCAAGTAATCATTTGACTACGGGTACTATACTAATTATTGAGAGTATGATATTTATTCCGTTATTTTATGTTAATGCATGCCATTTACTTGGCAACAGAAGTTTGAAGGCTCCATCAGCTCACGGTAACTTACTAGTACAATTTGGGAAACTTTGTCCACTGTTTCTACAATGCAATGTGTGAATAAAGCTTACAAGCTGCTCTACAAAGCTGAAGATTAGACATTGTTGGCCTGTTGTCTTGTTTATACACATTTCACACAGTTCAGTGTGTGCACACCAGCTGTAGCTGCTGTCCTGTTCTTGATACTATCAATATATAATTGCACATTAACACACAACTCCTTTTAGTCTTCAATGCAGACAAATCTTTTTTCTTTAAATGTAACCCTTAAAAAGTATTACACTCAAATTTAAATTAGAAACCAAATTTTATTTTGTATTATAAGGACAAAAGTACTAAAAACACAGGAAAGGGTCTCTTAAAAAGTGTTTGTCATGTGCAGAAGTGCTGATAGTGCAGGTGCAAAGGCCATTACATCAGGTGCTTATTATATAGTCATAAAGCTGCCAGAATAAAAGTACTGCAAAAATGCTTAGTCTGTATTTTTGCAATAGAAGAAGACGAATTGTCCTTGCTCTTTTCCTCCACACCTGCTATGTTTTGTATGCTTGTCAGTTTTGAGTCGTTGCTTAATTATACCTGTCTATTTAGACAACATAGTTGGAGCTTCATAAATATTAGTTTTTGCTTGGTTTTGTGAACAGCTGATGTAACAGATCATCTGTCAGTACATTCTTCCTGGAACATTGTCTATATTTGGCCTGCCATTAGAAATGGAAAATCTTGAGATTTGTTATTTTCTTGTGCTATAATCAGCTCCTGTCACGTCATGTAACGTAGACTGTGATTAAGAATTTCCAAGCCGTATTAACAGTATCACATTCAGGAAGTTCAGATAGTTTTTGAGACAAATGATGAAGCCTTGGAAATTTTTGCTAGCTTTTCTTTAAACTGCAAAGAACCATTACTAGTAGAAATGTCAAAGTTAATTATTAATTATTGATTAGTATTTGCCAACCCATCCATAACATTAGTTAGTATCCAAAACAGTTAAAGGTGATGCTGAGAGCTTGAAAAAAAAGGGTGTGTGAGTGTTCTTAAGTAAAGTTAAGTTAACTATAGGCCATGTCACTCTAGCACTGTCATCAGTGCATGCCTCAGTTACATGGCAGGCAAAGTGCACACACCCAGTGTTGCTCACATTCAGCTGTGGTAAGGGCATGAAGGGACTCCATTCATTTTCAACATCAGTTGTGCCAAGAATTAATACAAGACTATGCCCATGCTGTTAAGAAAGCAGATGTGTATATTACAGTTATTCAACATAACTGCCATCTCATCATCTGAATAAACAGTCCTGCAACAAATGTTACCTTTTGTGATACATAGCACTATGTGATTGGTTACCCCTCAGGATTCCTGAATTGTATTTTGATTTGATTGTCAATTTAAATTGATTCAAACATTGTTGTGTTGGAGTTATTCTATAATTTGATGTTTGGTTTTTACTTTGAAATTTTATTTGATTCCTTGATTTATAATAATCTATTCATGAAAACTCCTATTGGTCATTCCCTACCAAGCATATTTACTTCTATCTGTGGTCCTCTTTTTAACAGTAATGGGGTGAATGTGGAAGGAGCGACTCATAAGCAGGTTGTTGACCTTATCCGGGCAGGGGAGAGGGAGCTGGTGCTGGCTGTGCTGTCTGTCCCACCCCAAGAAGCGGACTGCTTGGATCCTGGAGATGATGGTTCAGCTCAGTCCTGTTATGACTACTCAGACAAGCAGGCTGTCCCTATCTCTGTGCCAAGCTACAAACACACAGAGCTCAATCAGGAAAAGTTTGTGGTGGGTTCATATGTTATTATATAGGTAACAGGTGGTACGCAACATGGCACTGAATTCTATTTTACTAGATTCTCATTACTCTATTCCTGTGAATTACTGTGCGTCTAGGTATATAATGTGTATATGGCAGGCAGGCAACTATGTTCTAAGCGCTACCGGGAGTTTGTGATTCTGCACCAAAACCTCAAAAGGGAGTTTGCCAACTTCACGTTCCCCAAGTTGCCTGGGAAATGGCCTTTTTCATTGTCAGAGCAGCAGCTGGACGCAAGACGCAGAGGTCTGGAAGAATACTTGGAGAAAGGTAAGAGAGAGAGAGAGAGAGGAGCAGTGTACCTATGAAAGTGTTAGAGTAAAGAATGGAATTATCGATCCCATGAGGCTTGTAATATTGAGGAACGGGGCAAAGGTTCTGGGGAAAATTTTTAAAAATGCTACTCTATACCCATCATACAATAATGAACTAATATTATTTTGCATGTTTCTTGTCACAAAGTATTCATCTATTTTGTGTGTTTTATCTGCAGTGTGTTCTGTACGTGTAATTGGAGAAAGTGACATCATGCAAGAGTTCCTGTCTGAATCAGATGAGGTATAAAAAAAAAAGGAGAACAAGAAGTTCAGTGGGTCTTTGTGCAGTTTGAAAATGCTTGTTCTTATGTTCTATTTCCATCTCTGCGTCACTGTAGAACTATAATGGTGTGTCAGATGTGGAGTTGAGAATAGCCATGCCCGATAAAACCACGCTCACTGTCAGAGTCCGCAAAAACTCGACCACAGACCAAGTTTACCAGGTAAGCATATATATTCAGTGCATAGAGTAAGGTCTGTGTGTCATTGTCTCATGCTAATGGTGTAATCTTTCTGTTTTCTTTCTTACATTCTTCAACTGTTTCCTTTTCCTTCAGGCAGTGGTAATGAAACTAGGGATGGACAGTATAACAGCCAGCTACTTTGCCCTATTTGAGGTCATCAACCATACCTTTGGTGAGTAAGAACATGTAGTTCATGGTTTTTCATCTATATGTACACTAGTGCAGTTTAACACACTGAAAATTCCATCATTATTGAATGAGTTGAAGTAATTGTCAATGAATGGTTGACATATATTTGTATATAGATTGGATACAGTTTAATCCTCGAGTCTTCTAGAAAAAAAAATCTATATTTTTCACTTTTAATGAGGTCAGTTTGACTGTCTCTCATGTTCTTATGGCCACAGTGGTGCAAGGATATGTCAATTTACAAAAAAAAAAAAAAAAAAGACCTATATCAGAAGTAGTTCATTTCAGCCTCACATGGACATTGAATATATTACCCATAAACTGTGTGCTCAGTCTGTTTCTGCTGCATTACACTAGTTTTTTTGCAAGTTACAATAATTAAATTTGGTTTGTTTCAGACAGAAAATCTAATTAAGCAGTCATGCATTAATGTGAAAAAGTCATTAATGATTTTATCAGTTGCTGTGGAGATAATTATAAATATTGGAATTTTCTCTACTTCTATTCTCTGTGGTCTCTCTTATTTCCAAATTGCTAGGACGACAGCAGTTATGGTTCTCCTCTGCATTATAAAAAATGATGAATCGTCACATTCACTGTAGCCTTTTTATAAGGTAGTTTCATGGTTGACTTGAAGATACTTCGCGGTTAATGTGCAAAGTGGTGCAACATATAATGGATACTCTAAGACTGACCTTTTACCCCTTGATAAATCATTTCACTCTGAACTCAGGGAAGGTTTCTGTTTGAAATCGTAGATAGGTTGGTTGTTTATCATCAATGCTCCTTTACTTTATTAAAGGAGTCCTGAGAAGCTACAGTTAAATTTATAGATGACTTAAGACAATTATAATTTTGTTTTTGACCTAATTTATTCCTCTTGTTGCCTTGTTTTTGTTGCTTTAATTTAAATATACATAATTGCCCATGTTAAACATGCAGTAAAGGTTATATTGATACATTGACATATGTTTAAGGTAAGTAAAAGCTGCAAAATGTTGTAATGTGTGATATTTATTGCTTATTTGCTTGTAGTATGGAGAAATTACTTAATTCATTAGTCATATAGTTGTGCCAGTATTACAGAGACTATTAATTTTGTTAGCATGAGTATCTAATGTCATAGTTGTAAAACAGACATCTTTCCTATAGTGTGGCTTTCATAAAGATCATTCATAAATGCATGTCAATGAGCACATTAAGTCCCTGCCAAATAATAAAAATAATCTTATCTGATTTTTTTTCTTTCTCTTTTGCCGCCAGTGCGTAAGCTTGCCCCCAATGAGTTTCCCCATAAACTGTATATACAGAATTATACCTCAGCCATCCCAGGAACCTGTCTCACCCTGCGAAAGTGGCTCTTTACTACAGAGGAGGAGATTTTGCTCAACGACAACCAGCTTGCTGTCAACTACTTCTTTCACCAGGTGTGTATGCTGTGTGCCTGGTTTGTGTTTTATCTAAATGTATCTGTGGACGTGTTACAAAAACAGTTTCTCAAATCTGGCATTTTTTTCAGGCTGTGGACGATGTGAAGAAAGGCTTTGTGAAAGCAGAGCAGAAGTCTTACCAGCTGCAGAAGCTCGCTGAGCAAAAGAAGATGTCTATGGTCAGTCTCTCACTTTGTGACACAAACTGCTCTGCTATTTTCTACAAGTAATTTACACATATGAAAAGAAGGGGGACTGTATGTGAATTACACTTCCAGTGGTGCAGTGTTCCATTAGTATAATCTGGGAAAGTGGAGCAGACACACATATGTTATGTATGTTTACATTATCACAGTTAATCAACAGGTCTTTCCGATCTCAGGTCAGTAGGAGATGTATTGATGGGAATGCATTGTTACAATCACTTCACCTTGTCTGTTGTTTTTTGTTTCCTGTCTCCTTCTCTCCCAGTATCTGAGTTTGTTGAGAGGTTGCGAGGGATACAATGAGATCATATTCCCCCACTGTTCCTGTGACTCGCGACGTAAAGGCCACGTCATCACAGCCATTAGCATTCACCACTTTAAACTGCATGCCTGCACTGAGGAAGGGACACTTGAGGCAAGGCCTGCTGTTTGTTACCGTGTGTTTGGTTTTGTATGCACATCTTTTGTGTGTATAAAACAGCCAGTGTAATGAGCGCTGTGAATGGTTACAGAACCAGGTGATTGCATTTGAATGGGGAGAAATGCAGAGGTGGGATACAGATGAAGAGGGCATGGCATTCTGCTTTGAATATGCACGGGGAGAGAAGAAACCACGCTGGGTCAAAATCTTCACACCTTATGTGAGTATGACACATTTCAATCAAGAGCTGTGAGAAGGAAGAACAAAAACAGGTCCCATATAAAACACGACTGATAAAATTGAACCTATGAGAGGCTTTTAAAAAAAACAACATATAAAAAAACATTTTAATCAAAATGTTCAGAGCTCAGTCATCTTGTTTTTGTCTGTCTAAATGAATATTTCTCTTCTTATATTTGTGACTTTCAGTTTAACTACATGCATGAGTGCTTTGAGAGAATCTTCTGTGAACTAAAGTGGAGGAAGGAGGTAAAGACCATCCACTTACAAATGAGACATCTCAATTCTAAGACTTACGTTTGCATTTAGCGCTTAACTACTAGTTATGTGTGTTCAAAGGTGGAAGAAGAGGCCACAGACAAGGACAATAAGAACTGCAGTAAAGATGGTATGTGTGGCAAGGTAAGGCTTTGCCTGCCTCTGTCTTGTCTGTGATCTTGCTCTGCTTCTGTCTCTTTCTCTGTTTTCTTTCTTCCCATCAGTTTAGATGTCTTTACCCTGATGGCTGTTTTGTTTGTGTTTGTGTTTGTGTGTGTGTGTGTGTTTTGTTTTTGTTTTGTTTTGTTTTTTTTTTTCAGAATATTTTCCAGCTGCTGAGGCACAGAAGGGATGGAGGCACTTAGGAACAGAGATTGTTACCTCTTAGCGACTCGCTACCATCGACAACTCAGCTCAGTTTGGCCGTCATCTAGCCCAAAACCCAGCAGCGCTCAGCTATTAACTACATGGTCGTCATTTACAATCCATGAACTAAGACCCAAGAAGCTACCCTGATACATGCGAATCAACTAGCATCTGCAAATGAACAAATCAGATAAATGGCACCATAAACAGCTACAGACACATGAACCAGAACCCTTGAATCCAGCACATTGTTATCATGCTTAATCAGCTCACTGAGAAAGAGTTAAGGCCTCTGTAAACTTCAAGTCATGAATTCATTCAAGTATGTTCTCTGTCTGAACGGCAGGAATTTGACATGTAATTGAAGGCGTTTTAAGCCTGTTCTGTTAGACCTGCCTGGAAGAGAATGCTGATGAGAATAACTAACAAGGACTAACAAGGGAAAGTGGAAGCTGTTAGTGCTCGAAAAGAGGATCAAAGGTAAAATAATCAGCAATACTGAGGGCTGATCACAGGAAAGCACTGATCTGCACCGTTTTTGGATCAGAGCAGCAGTGTCTTGTGTGTCTTCTTGGCCATAGTGGTTGTAAGTGCTAGATTGCATTTAGTTTCAGTGAGTGCAGGAGAACCCAAAAGGCTGACTGCAGACAGGCCCTCAGAACACAAGCCACAGCTGCATCACACATAGAAATCCATCTGTTTGGCGCTTAATCTGCATTAATTATAATAATGATTTAAAAAAAGACACTATTAACATTGTATTTTGACAAATGCAAGAAAGGAAAGCAAGAGCAGACCTTTTGTAGAAATGTTAAGACTTTTTTTAATTTCTTTTTTTTTTTGTTGTTCAGCTTGGTGCACAAAGTTGACGTGACATGAGCAGGAACATGTCAGAGTAATGTTGCACTTTATCCAATAGTATTAACATCCTACACATGTGGGAAATGAAACCTAGCAGGCTGACATCCTGGAGTTAAGACCTTAGTTAAATTTTTTCACAATGGCCTATAGAGAATGGTAACTCTACAATACAAAGAGCAGAGCATTGCATTAAACATATATATTATGTTAGTATTACAAGAGCCCTCAATGAAAACACTGAGCAGCAGTGAGACAAGTATTTGTGAAGTACACTATGTTCAGTGTGTATTTCCATGAATGGACAACAGGGGTCCTCCACCTCTGTGTTTTCTGACTGGCACTGATTACTTTGTTTCTAAGAGTTCCCGTAGGATTTATAGAAGGCCTGTAATTCAAACGGTCTTTCCATGCAGCACAATTTATCTCTGTAGCTGCTACTTTGCTGCTACTACTAAACCACTTGTCCTCTCTAGGTTCAGGTTCAGCAGGGGTAGTATTTCCTAGCAAAAAGGGCAACATGTATCCTTCAACATGATAAATAACTGCACACAGGGAAAGCTTTGTAGCAACTGATCACACATCTGCAGTGTAGTGTAATAAACAGTGTAATCTATGTCCTTCTTCATAAGCCCAGTTTAAAGCCTATAGTCATATAATAACAATACTGCAATAAGGTTTAACACTGTTATGTGCTGATGCAATAGTAACTTAAGACTGACAAATAACACCAGAAGATTGTAATTGTATGTTTTTACATTGCTACATGCTATTACACTCTATATGCTGACATTAACTATTAATTCATGCTTAGTGCAATATTAATATGGTATTACCTTAATCAACATAGATGTGCTGCTTTTTCCATTTCTCATTTAGAAGGACAGATATTACATGTTTAATTGCTGCCAGCTTTTACAAGAACATGAACTCTTGTAGAAGCAGTAGGTGATATGGTTGAAATAATTTTGTGATTTAATTTCCAAAATCAGTATATCAAATCAGTTAATGAAAGCAAAATGACATAAATTTGTAAAACTACAGTCTAAGATTACCTTAATGCACTGTGATGCATGACACTGAGTGTGTCTGAAGTTCATCAGAGAGAATATTAAATGTGTTTTTGTTATCAAAAGAAGGAAAGAGTCAGATTGATGTCAAGGGCTTCTAGTAAGAGTGCTTGTTATAATGATGGCACTGTTCAAAAAAGCCATTGTGGCTGATAAATGAGCTTCTACAGACCTTTGTGGGTGTGCAAAGGAGTTTTAATTGAATGTGTTGAGTCTTGAATTGAGAGATTGAATGTGCAATCCTAAAGGCTTACTGCATTTTCCCAGGATTCATGTCTTGTTTACTGGACCATGTCTGAAGTAGTCGATTGTCTGACATCGTCTGATCTGCTCACCTTTACAAGTCTGCACTCTCTCTCATGTTTACCCCTCACTTTCTCTTCTTCTTTCACTCCAGCTAAAGTCAGGAGTCACGTGTGACTGACGTTATTTATTTTAATAAGACACAATATTAATTTTTTGTTACGTTTTTTGTTCCATAAAGTTGCGCTTTCAAAGAGTCACGGTGAGATGAGGATAAAGATTGACAACCCTCAGATCCTTTGGAATGTTGAAATGTAATATTTGAGACAAAATGATAGGTTACATCGCTTACTGTAATAAATTGTAACATATTCTTTTAAATAAACTGATTTATTGACGCAGTGTTTGTGTGTGTGGATGTCTTAAGCAATGGCAAAAGCAGCAGGTGTGATCTTTTGCAAAAAAAAAATCATAGCAGAAAGAAACAATATTACAAGTGAAAAGACAATGATTTACCTTGGTGCTTTTACAACACTTGTTCTAACTATAGCTGTATTTTCCTCCTCTCTTCTAATTACACCCCCCCCATTTTTTTTTTTCTCTCTGCTCCAACTCTTAACATCTTTTAATGAGATCTGGGAGACAATTACCCAACAGGCTCTGAAATGGCTATTCCATATCGACCCACATCGAATGTCAACATCAAGTAATTAATAGCTATTGATTGGTGGTGGGGTGGGATAATATCTGGGAGCATCTGAATTTTGAAAAGTGAAAATCTCCAGGCCAAGGTGACTGTCCTGAGACATGTCTTGCAAATGATAGACTTAGATAGACTGAGGTGTTGGATTAGTTTCTTACATATTTTGTTTAAATGGGCTGAATATGGTGGTTGGTATCTTGTACCCACACTGTGACTGAGCTGAATTAATCCTTACTAAATAAATAAAAGCAGCACTGGCTCCAAAAAAAAAAAAAAAAATAGGCCAATAGTAGTTTAAATAAATACAAAACTGAAATAAACATAAACAATTAATTGATACATTTTGATATTATTCACCTTTATAATAAATAGTTGTATGAAATTGGATAGCATTTGGATAATATTCACAACTTCATTGTTCTCAATTATTTTGAATTTCCTTTTAACATTGCCTTGTTTCTACATAACATTTAGACTCTACTGCCTTAGTTTATTGCTCTTTATTATCATTAAAAACTTTTTTAAATTATTTGAAAAGATTTCGGGGCATTGCATGTATGAGCTCTTTATGTAAATGTCAAAAACAATGAGAAATGTTATTAACGCTCAAAGAACTACTTTTTGTGGTGGATCCCAGATCAATTTTCTCTACATTTAATCCAAATGATTCATCACATTTTTTAGAATATTGCCCTCTGCATTTTGCATTTTTATGTTTTCCTATATATTTAATTTACTGACCATGAAGGGATTTGAAAAAGCTCAGAGCAAAAGCAAAGGTTATTATATCAAAACAGAGAAAAATGAAGAAATGACTTTTTCAGCAAAATACACCATTAACTGAACATAAAGTGTCTCCATTCTAACCATTGTCATTTGTCAAACTACATGGGTTTTATCTGTGAATCAGTGTTGCAGAAGATGATGGTGTTTCCATGTTCACTACAGAACCTCTGAATGTCCAAATGGGTCATATCTGATGATGACGAGAGGATGAAAAACTGTATTGATTAGTGGTTCAGAAGTTATTAAACATTTTAGATCAGTAGATGCTTTTGGTCGCTTAGATTTTAAAAGGTTAAATGCTAATACATAACATGTGGCAGCAAAGTAGCACATGGTATTAATGATTATTACTCTGAACTTTGGTAAATCTAAGTGTTAAATAGATCCAGGTACTTGATAAATCTGAATTAATGGTGTGAGAGCATATCACATTTTCCTTACAATGCTTTTCAATTAATGTTCCAAAGCTCTAAATCACTAATTTTAGATGCTTCTGTGTTGCCAGCCTCTTTTTTAGGTAATTGCTTTTTTATGCTGTGCTTATATTTTAATGTGTTTTAATCTTCCTTATTTACTTGAAAAAGCAAGTAAACACATATTCATCTCCTAATGTTCAGGTTTGGTTCAGCTTTCTTTTATATTTCTTACTGATTTCTTGCTTGTGGAAGCCCTGTGATCGTCTCAGATTTTCCATTTCTCCCAATTAGATCTGTTAAATCTCACTGACAGTGACACTGTTATAATGGATAGTTGTGTAGTCATAACTTTACTACACAATTGCACAGCTGATTCTTGAATTTCTTCTCTCTTTGGATCTCATTTAAATAAACCATGTTATTTCAACTATTATTCCCATATTTTACATTCTCTCCCTCATTCCTTTTTCCACATGAGCAAACAGACCTGACAGCTCAGCACACGCAGGAAGTGTATGTGCGCACAAGAACAAGCAAGACAAAAAGAGACAGCGAGCTGCAGGAGTATGTGTGGTTACTGCATTAGGTCTGCAGCAGGGTCCTTACTTTGCCACTCAGTGTGTGAGAGGGTCTGTGCTCACACCACTCTGCAGATGTGTGTGAAAATCTGTGTCACAATCACAGTCCAGGATTGCCTTGGCCTGCTGTTGCCTCAGACATATTTTCTGCATCCTTCTCTGCTCTGCTGCTTGGTCTCCACTTAGCAAACAGTCCACTTAGAGCTGTTGACAGAGACCGGCTGGGTGACTGACTCACTGGAGGAGGGGAGTTTCTCAGATTTATTAGCTGTGCCATATTGCATCCCTCAGCGGTGTTGGGCGGCAGATCCGACCAGTTGGAAAGACAAAGGAACAAAGTATGTCATTGAAATGCATGAGAAAATGCTCCAGTGGTGAAAGTCCTTGGCGGCACATACAGTACTTATTATTAAATATCTGTGAGCCAAATTACCAGCATCAGGTTTGAGTACAGTCATGCCAAAACACCAATTAACCAAATTTACTCATAAAAGTCTTTGCATTATTTCATAGTCAGTCATTTTATGTAGTAGAAATGCTTGCCAAAACTAATCTCATAAATTCTGATAAAGACCATTCCTGCCAATTCAGAATATATGTCCAGTCACCCCTAAATGCTGGTCTAAGTACAGTTTAGCAGCAGCATCCCCTGGGTGGGTGGGGGTGGGGGCACTCCTCTCCTTCTCTCGTTAACGAACAATCAGTTAAAAACTTTATTGGTTCCCATTTGCTTCCTCAGCACATTTTCCTCGATCCTCTGTCTCTCAGCCATGCAACCACCTTGTTCTCTCTGTGCATTCTTTCACTCTGTCTCCATGTCTCTGCATTAGCCCCCCCCATCTCAGTTTCAGCCTTTTTTCTTCTCTTGCCCCCTTTATTGCTTTGCCTCATTACCTCCATCTTCTTTTCCTCTCTGGCTCTTTTTCTCTTACACCCACTCGCCTTTGCCTCTGTCCTCAGTATCATGTCCCTTTGCTTCAATAAGAATAAGGCAAGCCAGAGTACAAGAAAACATGCACTGGACAAAACATGAGAGTTCGTGTTTACAGATCAACAGTTCTGCAACCTCCCAGATCTAAAATCTTAAATGTGTGCGTTTGTTTTTACTTTTAAATCGGGGTCAGAGGTTACATCTTCTGCACAAACATGTTTGACAATGGGTGGATGACTGACGATGAACTGTAAAGTGTCTGTAAGTAAAAAAAAATATCTGTGCGAGATGTGACTGTTAGAAACATGACCTTTGAGTTCTCTCATTATCTACCAAATTATATTTAATGTAAATAATAATAATAATAATACATGTTATGAATAGAATTAAAGGCAAAAAATTGAGAAGTATTTGTTCTATCTGTGAATGGCTTGTCAATACAGAATGGATTTTTATAGACCACGTAAGGAATTGTATGCAAGATATTTCTTAAAGGAAATTTGTTTTCTGCTCCAAAGAATGTAACTGATAATATAGTGATGATATAGGAAAGCAGTAAATGAGGTTCTAGTTGTATTACTATGTATTTTTCTGTTTTCAATCTGTCTAATGGTGCATTTACATAGAAACTAATGATTTCTCCTCAGAAGCCTCATCAGTAGTTAATGTGCATACTGCAGCATTATTTATATTAAGCATGTAAGAAGAGACAGCACAGCCAAGGACTCCAGATTGTATTGACATTAATAGAAAACCCTCGCAGACAACTCCACTGACAATCAATGGAAGACTAAACCATAAACGCACTCCAATTTAATGTTAGACTGTTAAATCTTGCTTCAGTGTAAAAGCTCAGTTATCATTTACATGCAGCAAATCATTGTTGAAGTGGCTTTCTACTGAACACTTTCATAATGATACAAATATATTTTACATTTTTGTTAAGCCATGCTTCTGTATGTCAAAGATGTCCTTTTTTTAGTTATTAAACCTTAAGTACTGACTGAAGATTTTCTCACGTTTGCCCACAACCATTCAATGAACGATAAAGCATTACACCAAAATGCATCAGTGATTTTGCCAGTTCATGACTTGAAAAAAATTTTGAAGTGATTTTTTTTTCACTTCTTTTATCATTAGAGAGCTGTCTTTTTTATATAAGGAAACAAACACTTTTAAAGAAAATTCCATAGAAAATACTGCAAGAGTGTGTGAGAAATAAATCCAAATATCATGAAAAATGTTTTTCAGAAACACCTCCTTCATAATATTCCATCTTCCAGCTTACAAAACAGGAACTATTTTGTTTTTCACTGTCCCAGCGTTATCAATAGTAATTGTGCTTCCAACATATTCTTATTGGTATTATCCTTTCACACACACCCCATTCTCGGATATCTGTCTGCATTTAACCTCTTAGAGGAAATCTTTTGACAGAGCTTCTCCAAAGTTGGGTGCAGCCATGAGGATAGCAATAGTACAGATGATGTTGAAAACACTGAAACCGACCAGACACAGACGGTCGATAACAGCTGCAGCAAACTGCCACTGCTCAGCCAAACTCATTTGCCGGTCCTGCTCACGAACACGTTCCACTAAGAACTGCACCTCTGCCAGAAGGGCTCGCAGCTGGTTGTCCACTGCCCCAGACCGAACCGCTCCACTGTGACTGTGTATGGTCGTCGCCCTCCCTGCTGCAGCTCCAGCCTCAAGACCACCAGGTCCTGAGGGTGTGGTAGATGGGTCAGGGTCAGGGGACAGTGGAGTTTCTTGTGGAGAGTTCCCAAATTTGATAGGTGGGAGGTGGTGATGGATTGGTGTATCTCCTGCAGCAGGTCCTCCTCCTGCTGCTCTTTCACCTTCTACCACACTGAATCCACTGTTACCCCTTCCCTGACTGGTGGTTCTGCTTCTCTGGACTGGCTCTAGTTCTGTGGTGGTCTGGAAAGTCTGGAAGCCCATATATGGCAGATGACCATTAGGCTGGGGATGTGGATTAGGGCTGGGATCTCTGTGATTTTGGTTAGGGAGGATGATGGCCTGGGTGTTGTGCCGGTGAGTTGTTGAGTACGGCAGAGGGTGGTTGAGCTGAGCCAGGCTGGCCTGCAGGGAGGTCAGGCTCTGGGGAAGGATGGAGGGCACTGGGGTTGGGATAGTGGTGGTGGTAGTGGTGGTGGTCGGGGAGGACAGGGTCTTGCTCTGAGTGTCTGCCTGGCTGTGAGGCAGAGATGGGTCGGCTCCCTCACCTGGACGCTTCATCCGTAAAAACCAAGGAACCCACTGCAGCAGAACCAAGTGCATCTGACAAACAACAACAAACACTAATAAGAACATTTAATGCCATTCTGTAACCTCTACCACTACAGTGTCCTGTCAGCACGCCTGGGTTTAGACTATTGAAATAAGTGTGCTGTAATGTCTCAGTGAGGAAAAAAGCTTGTACAGGCTATGTTTTTAAAAGTTTAAGACTACGGAGACATTCTTTACATGAATGCTGTACACTGTGTTGTTTAGATTCCGTATACTACAGTGTTTTGCATTTTATATTGAATGTATTGTCCAATACCTATCACTGTGCACTCTATAATGTGATTTCCTGGACTTCATTACACGCAAAGAGACAACATCATCTACATCTACAAAGCATTACTGGGTAACCATCAGTCTTTTTGTCTAATTTTCTATCGCTTATCAATGGCTGTTATGTCTTCAGATGGCTTCTATACAAAGTGCCAAGGGTTTATTCAGTACTTGGTTAAAGAGTAGTCTCTTATTTTCCTAGCTGGTCTTAGAATAACCTTCAGAATATGGTACAACTTAATGATTTTATTTCCTTAGGGTGAATTTAAATCAGTTAAAAAGCTGTGTAACTGAAGAACATAATTGCTATTCCTAAAATGGATTTTGTCCCAAGTATCATTCCTTCTATTCCTATCTTTGTTTTTTTACCAGTTGTGTGTGTGTTTTTTTTTATATGGATGATCATCTGTATATCTGTCATGCTTTATTTTAAGAAATGTAACCTTCTTGGTCAGGCCTCCCTTGAAAAACAATCAAAACTATTAGCCATAAGGTTAAAAAGATAACAATAAAAGAATGATAAGGATGACTTCCTGCACATAAATGTACAAGAAGGATTTAAGGTCCTAACAATGAACAGGAACACCTAACATTAGTTACAGTATCACTGGGTAGGACTCAGTATAAGGCAGCTGGACCAGGAACAGTCTGCAAACACTTGCTTATTCATTGGGTTTTAACACACAGTATGTCATCTCTGTGGAGGTTTGTATCATCCACCTGTTTTCATTTGCATTTTCAATTAGTACATTAAAAAGCCTGAGCAGAAACACACACAAAATACACAAAAATACACACAAAATCTAATGTAAATTAACCAATGTAAGAAACAAACATATACACTGTCAATGAAGCAATACCATGTGCAAAGAGCTGTGAAAACAAAAGGCTTTGACAGCAATGTAAGAATTAGAAATACCTCAACACTGGTGAAAAGCTGTCAGACAGATCCAGGTTTTTGTTAAAATGCAGACACCTTTCAGTTCCTCCATCAATAGTCCAGGTTGTATGTTAAGGTGTGAAATATTACATGAGCTCTAACATTTAGATAGCAGCATTGGATGGAAACATGCATGAATACACATTTTTGCTACAGATTTTCCAAAAATATGACTAAAATTGCAATACATGTTCACTGAAGCATATCAGAACACTAATGAATGATATGGCATAGAAGAGGTCATAAAGTGGTGTGGGATTGGGGATTGTGAGTTGTTTTCACCAATATGGTCAATGAAAATCTAGGGGGTTTAGGATGGGGCTAGGAGGGATCTCAGGCAAAAATCATGTTTACACTACAAGTATTTTAGGACATTTCAATAGTCAAGGCTTATGGAGTGTGTCTATACTTATAAGAAAAATGAAATTATGACATAGAGGCTGCTGTCTACCATTTGAACCAGGATGGTATGTTTACTGAGTTATTACAGTAACTCAGTAAAAAAAAAAATGTCACATGAACAGTTGCATGAAAACAATTTCTGTATCCCATGAAAAATGCAGCAATATGGTAATTTTTTTTGGGTGATATTTTCCTTTGAAAAGATGTTAACACAGTGTGTTTATCATGGAAAATATAGTAAAATTACAATATTACCAGCAACATTTGTGTATTGTTAGATTTTATTTGATAAGCTGAAAAATAATAAATAAATAAATACACAATTGTGGCACCTTAAGTTCTTTCAAGTCTTTTTTACAAGCTCAAATCTTAATCAGCTCGCTTAGGCATGTCACAATTGTCATAAGGAGGTAGTCCTCAAAATAAATTTTAAGGACCACCTCCTTCACATTAATATTGTGATCAGACTATCATACGCAGTAGATGAGCATAATGGCATCAACTCACCCAGCGTGGCATGTGTCCACTGTCAGGGTTGTGGTGATGGAACTGTAGGACAATGACTGTGGCCACTACAGACATCCCGACAATCACCATGGTACTGGCAAAGTACTGACCTGAGACAAACAAAAAGGTGTACACATTCCACTCAAAAAGGTGATAAAAATCTATATGTTCTGGTATATATGTCAAAACAAACACACACACAAAGACAGAGAGGCTCTGACCTATTAATGGTACAGAATCAGATGTGGCAGGCATAATCTCTGCAACCATCAACATGAAGACAGTCAAGGAAAGGAGGACTGTGATGCCTGGGGGCAGACACAAGAGACTAGTGAGTTGTACAAAAAGAATAAAGAAACCTTAAGAGAACAAAGTGTGTGAGTATACTTAGCTGAACAGTGCATTGAGTATGCTGCTCTTGACTTCTCTCCACAATCATCTGTCTTTCTGACACTTCTAGGGAGACTGATTCGATTTTATGCCTCCTCATCTTCTCTCCTGCCATTTACTCTTTTCTTTTTTTCTCTCTCTTTACCTCGATCTCACTCCTCATGACAACATACAAAAATTCTGACCAAAAGTTTTCCGACAACATTGACAAAGACGGATTGTTAGAGAAACCCAAGATAAGCAAAATGTTATGTAAAGCACATTCAGCCGGATATATATTTATATGTTTGTCCGTGCCCTTATACCCAGTCCATATGCACTGGCACCACATCCCTTCCTCCTGTTCTTTTTACTCACCAAGACTAATTTTCTCCCCTGAATTGGCGGGTAGCAGGAAAACCAGCAGGGTCATGGAGGAGAGCAGCACACAGGGAATGAGGAGGTTGAGAGCATAAAATAAGGTCCTTCTTCGTAAGGTCACAACAAATGTAACATCGGGATAGGGCTCTACACAGCAGTCGTAGAAAACCTCATGACGTCCTCCGGGGACCTCTGAAGGAATGGAAAAGACAGAGACACAGCAAAGATGATGTTACACTTCACTACACTTCAAACCAATGAGGGCCCCACATAACTCATTAAAAGGGCTCTTATTAGAGGGCGTACCTCCAGCAAGGTATGTACAGTGTAAGAACTGGCTGATTCTAAAATTTTAAAGGCTTATTCCATAAACCACACCCTAACCTTCCACCAAGTTTCATGACAATCTGCTTGGTCAGTTTAGGCACATGCATATACTATACACTTAGTTTGCACATACACTTTGTGAAAAAATAATTTATGGCTCACTTGAACAAGTCGTAGTGTTGCTTTCACTGACTTTAAGCAGCAGGAGCCAAAATCAAGGGGAAAATACTGAAATATACTCCTTCTCTCTGCAGCTTTCTCCTCTCTGTCCAAGTAAAAAGACTAAATGAATAATGAAAAAAGATAAAATAAATAATAATGAATATGAACATGAATAAAGAGGAACGTGTCATTGTTTCATGCCGTCATAGAAAAGCCAAAGCACTTTTTCATGGTTCCCAGTAATAGGGCAGCACAATCACATTCAGGTCACATCTGACAGAATCTGATCAACAACAGCATAACTACAGCTTCCACTCATGTATTTAACCCCCCTTAAACTGTCTGAAAACACCTGTGATAAACCACAATTAATGGGTGACACAGTGGTGCAGTGGTTAGTACTGTTGCCTCACAGCAAGAAGGTCCTGAGTTCAACTCGAACACCAGGAACCTTTCTGTGTGTAATTTGCATGTTCTCCCCGAATTTGTGTGGGTTCTCTACGGGTACTCCAGCTTCCTCCCACCATCTACAGACATGCACTAATAGGTTGATTGGTTAATCTAAATTGCCCATAGGTGAGAATGATTGGTTGTTCGTCTCTATATGTCCAGGTCGTTACTGAAAATGAGAATTAATTCTCAACTAACTTACCTAGTTAAATAAAAGTTAAATAAAATAAAGAAACAATTGAGCATCAGGGGTAGATTTTCTACAGCCTGAAAACCCAGGCAAAGAGTCTCATGGCCTCTAAGACCACTTGAATTATAATATGGTAAAATATCATAACGGAATTTCGCCAAGTGATATTAAAAGCAATTCAGCTTTAAGTGATTTCAAAGTAAGCATCCAAAGAACTCCAATTGTTAACCTGTCAAATTACACAGATAAAACTTAACTCAGTCAACACAAGACAAATAAGCTGCACTGAGTCTATAAGTAAGTACATGCATACCTGACACATCATTAACTCCTTGGCAGATGTAATCAAAACTATTTCTTTTTACAATTACTACACTCACTTTTTTGTGCAAAAATTATAAATGAGAAAGAGAATTAATGTGAAAATAAAATGCAGTGAAATGTGAACCTAATCATAGCACAGAACAATAAAACAGAACTGAACCAAAATAAAAGGACAGATTTAATAGTGTGAAAATAAGTGCCATTATAAAAGACATTATGCTGTGAAAGGCTATCTTACCCAGAAGGTCCCACTCGCCATTGGGCATGTAACCTGACACATCTGCTTCCTTCATCTGTATGTCCAGCAACCAGCCATCAAATGTCCAAGAGCCAAACTTTAGTTCACAACGCTGGATGTCAAATGGGAACCATCGAACGTCTACGTTACATGTGCTAACAAATATTCCTTTGGAAAAAAAAAGTGGAAAAAATAAGAAGTGAAGTGAAATCTTCTGAAAATGCAATGAGACTAAAACACATGATTAAAAATGTTATTTAATGCAGCAATCTGGAAGTAAGAAATTTGAAAAATATTTGATTCCAGTAATAATTTATATGTTTTTCTGCAGCATGACTAATTTGTGGGCAGACTGATTGAATATGTAGTGTAGTTTTAAGGATCGGAGTCATTAAAAAGCTTACCTGGAGGCAGATACTCACAAAAGCCACTTGAGTTTACCAGGACGTTGGTCTTAAAGGTAGCATCAAACTTATCGTGAGCACTACAGGATAATAACACAGAGATAAAAAGAGTAAAAAGACGGTGGCAGTCCAGGGTGTGTGTGTCCTGAATGATACTTACCTGTTGTAAAGTAATATGTCAGGTGTCCAGACCTGCTCAGGAGTGAAACGAAGGTTCTTCACTCCAGGATACTCTGATTGATTCCACTGGAGGTAGTGATCGTACCACTGCTGGGAGACACAAGTGAAACACTGGTTTAATGTATGAACAGAAATATGCTGCCAGCAAAAATGTACATTCATGGAGACAAAATACGCTGATCAATTGGATTTGTTGTCTCATATACCTCAGTGCTCATCATAGCTTATTTGAAGTGCAACAGGACACATTTTGCATTCTTACTGTCATCTCAGCAGACACTGTGTAGCTGTTTCTGCAAGGGTGGGTGGCATGCAAAAAGGTTTTCACTTTGTTGATCAATACTGCATTATTATTATTTATTACACTCACCATCTGCAGCCAGGCATTTGTTGTGAGTATCTGGTTCTTTTCATCCTTGAATAACAAAAAAGGACAGTAAGGTTATGATACCTGAGTATTTTCATTTATTCTTATCTTTTCGATTTTTACATTATTCATAGTTTGAACTGTACAAGTGTATGACTGCACATTTGTGTAGTGCATTTGTGCCATGCGTACCACATCCATGACCTGCATTAGAGTGAAGGAGAACTGAACAGTGAGAGCCTGGGAGTCGTTGGCCACTGGTCTTTCCATTGGGTTGTAATCTCTTAGCAGCTCCCTGAGCAGAAAGCGCTGGTGAGGACCCTGCACTGATACTACATAGGGGTCGGGTAGGACATTTAATAGAGAGTCAGAGTAAACAAGAAAGAGAAACTCAGTGAGAAGAGTGAGAGTGGAATAAGACAGGCATGACACATGCTGACAGTTTCACAGACACAGCTCTGTCAGAACAGACCTAGTAAAAGCTCTGAAGACAGACAAATAGCAGAAAAACTGTGTCATTAAAATGAAGTATAGCTTTCCAAACAAGCGGTGTGGAAAATTGTTGACTAGGTGCATGAAAAAGGTGAAGAAACCAACAAAAAGACAGGAAATAGAGAGGTAGAACATGCCTCGATAAATTTATTGCAGATTGAATGACTCAAGTAAAGGGAAAGGAGGATGGAATGAAAATGTGTGAAAGAAAGTGAGGAAAGAGGATGGAAAGAAGGACAGAGAGCTGAGAGAAAGAATTCTGCTACTCCTAATCAATTAAGCCTGTGATTGATCACTAGCAGATAGTCATGGTCTTTCCGTTGCCATAAAAATGTCAGGTTCATTCCTTGCAGGAAATAGCAAAGCCATTAAACACCGAAACACCCCAGATAGACACACACAGCACTCACAACGATGAGGACTAGGAACTTTCTCTCTTTGCACTATAACTCTACCAGTGTGTAGATAGATTCTTGATTCTTTCTCCACAAGGCAATTACTGTGATGTCGAGAAAATTATCTTTGGAGATGTAAGAGCCACACGAAATGAGCTAAAACTAATTTACACATTAACAAACTGCCCAGTGAAAGTCAAAGAATATCTGTCAGTTTCATTCTACATATAGTAAAAGTGAAAACAGTCTAAGAGTAATGTGTATTGGCAGATCTATTTTCATTTACATGATTTTAATGAATATCATTGGCTCCGCAGATGGTATTGAAACCATTTAAATTAATATCCATTATAGTCTACCACCTTAATCACCTTTCCCTTTCTCAAAAATGCATTGCTCAGCTATATAATCTGCAGTAAAGATGACTGCATAACATTTCTTTGTGCCTAGTCAACAACAGACAATCTTGGTGTCTAAGCTTGAGCTGCTGTGTGTACACTTATTAAGAACAGAGTGCTTGCTGGGACTGACATGCAAGAACAAAATATACAGCACATGTAAAAAACACACTTGTTTAAGCAGTCTCATTCAAAGCATTAATGAAAGACACTCACCCCGGAGCAGAGTAGCGACTATCAACAGCCAAATAATCACAGCCTTCCACATACTGCATTCCTCTGTCTTAACAGAGAAAGAGTGAGAAGAAGAAATAGAGGGACAATAGGGGAGGATCAGAGTGGGAGGGAGATAGAGATAGGAGCTTGAAGAGAGGTTGTAGAAAATAAGTGGAGAGTGTGATACTGCTGGTGGCAGAGCAGGAAAAAGAGCAGAAAGGGAGAGGGAGAGATAGAGTGGGTGAAAAATGCAGTCAAATGATGAATACTCTGGAGAAGAAGGAGATGCTGTGTGTTTCAGTCAATGAGATTTTTAGATCTGGGCTCAGATCTAAGACTCTATCAGTGCCTAAGTGTCTGTATATCAAGTGCCCCTATTGTTTTCTTATTTTTCAGTTGTGCATTTTCTCACATACAATCATTTGTTATCAAATGTCAAAAAATTGCTCTTTTTTTTTCGATAGACTTGTTAGCATTTTTTCTTGGTTGGTAAGGGCCCCGAGAAGGGTTTAGCATTTTTGAGATGGTTAGAAGATGTCGATGCGGCCATCAATTCAGATAGTACTGTAAGTAGAATTGGTCTAGTATTTAGTCTTTCCTCCAAGCCTAAGAAGACCAAGATAATAATATGCTGTACAGAAACACTTGTGACACAGAAGGAAACACAATTTTGTCATAAATCTATTGACACACAATACAACATTTATACAATTCCGCTAGTCTCCACTGAAAACCAGGTTTGTTTTTTTGACATTGGTGCATATACAGCATAATGCTGACACCCACTGGATTTGTCAGTGAAATGCACAACATGTTAGACTGAAATCTGTTTTCTAAATGTCTCCTAAATACTCAACATACGGGTTCAGCCACAGCCTCTTTGTACCCTATAGGACAGCAACAGTCCTATGCTTAGAAATGAAGTGAAAATGCTTTTTTCTGTTGTTGCTAGCATTATTGGTGGTTAATACAAAGCACATGTTTGTCTCTAAAACTGTTGTTATTACTATACAATACCCAGAGTATTGAAGGGTAACTACGTGGACCTAAAGATGGCCACAACAGGAAGAAGACCCTTAAAAGCCTATTATAATTTCTGTTTTCATAATTTCAAAATGTTACGATACTGACATAAACTTAACTGCTGGCTGTATCAATAATAATAGTAGATTATTTAACAGTAGAAGTGAGAACAATAGAATTAGAAATAGAACTGGAAAGAATAGAATTGGAAAGAATATAATATAATTGGATTACTTCACTATCAAAGGAACTTCTTGTCATTATTTGGGGAAAAGATACACTTTTTTCATTCCCTAAGTGAAATTAAATAGTCCTTTGAATAAAATAAAATGAAATTAATATTAAAACAAGTTAATTCCAACCTACAATGCAGAATAATCATAGCTGCAAGTAGACATATTGGCTATATAGTCAAAAGTTTCATGTAGTGTAAATGAAACTATTGTTTAGACCATGCTGTTTAAGGATCCTCCATTGTATTCAGGTAATAATAAGTATAGGCCTCCATAAAAAGAAAAGAGTACTGTGTGCTAGAAGTTGCAGTGGTAGTGACTGCATTTCCGTCAATGAAGAAATACAACACATAGTGATAAAGTAGGCTATGTAAAGGATGCGCCAGAAAACAATATCCGAATCTTGCCGATGTCCTGCGTCATCTACATGAGACGTGTGGGTTTGTGTATGTCGCAGCCTTGATGCGTCACTTCTCCGCGCATCAGCTCTTTGATTGTTTCTCTCACCGCATTGATATATTGCAGCAAGAGCACACAGAGGCGAAACACTCCGAGTCAAGGTAACTAATTAGAATGACGGACGTTCCTTAGACTTGTTGGTCCGGTTCGACAGGGGAATACTTTGTATGTTTTGGGTTAACAGATCGCGAAGTCCTTGTGCTGCAGGCGGTAGTTAGAAATGGTGCAGTGCCAGTGCAGTGCTCTGCTACCACAGAGGAGCTAGCGGGCTAGCTAACAATAAAAAGCCGGAGGAGGGACGATGTTCATTTGGCTGCTGCTAGTTTGATGTCCCTACTGTGCAACCCATCGGAGTCGTGCTTATATTCGATATATTTCTTCTTTTTAATTATTACCATTATTCACCTTCCGCACAGTTTTCGCCCCTTAAGTCTCCCCGAAGCTTTGAGAAACCTCCGCAAATTGAACATCAAAATGTGCGGTCAAATCTTCCTCATGACATGGAAGTAATATAGACTGGTTTGTACTGTCAAACCAGTCTCACTTTGCAATTATATCAGCTATTTCACAATCTCTGGCTTACTTTAAGAAGTTGACAACCCAACCCCCATGCTGAATTATAGTTAAAATCATTTGTTACTGTAGTAACAGTCGGTTACAGTATCCAGGGGAACCAACTGACTAGAAGCAGGAAGTGCAGGGCAAATTCTGCTTTAATAATATTATGGAATATTAAATGAGAAGAGATTACATGCTTAGAAAGAACAGTAACACAGCAACACAGTGATTATGAGATTGATCACACATAAATGATAATTATCCTGAGCCTGACTGAAGACTTGGTGTTTTTTCCCTGCCACATTATTTTTCTACATCACTTACTTTATATATATACATACATAGTACAAATGTTCTGTTGGAGTGAATCATCGACTCTATATAATTATTCAGGAGTAAAAAGGCAACAGCACAATCATCTATGTATTTTTTTTTAAATCAATTTACCCATAATTCAAAGCAAATCAGTTCTACCATAGATAGATATTTATCTGAAACAATAGTTAATCTTTCTGAAACCTGTGCCTAGAATTCACTATGACCCCTTTGCTTCTTTGTAAATGTTATATATTTATATCTCTTGAATGCATCACTCCATCATGCTTTAAAACAGAAATGAAGGCATCCTACATTTGGCATTCAATTCGTATTTTGACCTATTTTGATTCATTTGAGTGTTATGAGACCGCAATCTAAGTTTATGATTCTTTACACTATTTGTCATTTTATAAAGGGTGCATTTTGATTGTTCAATGGAATAATCTGCTTTAGAATTTGTGGCAACAGCGGGGAATGTAAAACTTTTAAATGGATATGACACCAATATTTTTCTCAAACTGTAACCATACTTTTCTGCAAGATGCTGATAGTGGGTATTTGTTTCTCCTGTGACACTGAGGAATTGGATCATTGATTATATTGTGGTAACTACATCTGCACAACTGCTGGCAGGACTGCATTTTTACTTACAGAGCTGAAATACAACCATGTGATGATATTAACATTAGTGCACGCTATTTTTTTGCAATTAAGTGCATGGGCTGGGGTGGTATGGGCTGTAGAAATTACACTTGGACTTGGACTATGAAAAACACCACCATTACATTTTATGAACTTTTGTCGTTCAGTTTAAATTAATGTGTTGCACAATTTGGAAATGTGAACAGACCATATTATGCATACTGTTTTCCAATAGCTTTCATAAATTATGAAGTAAATGAATTCACCTTATTGTGTTCCCCTTCATACATGTAGGAAGGATGTGGCTAATGTAGGTGTATCTGGAAATGGTGAAGAGGTACAGTGTAAACACATCAAAACCTCTTGATGAATGACATGAGCCACAAAATAAGATGCATTCAAATCAACTGGTCTAAAATTTTTCTTCCAATAAATGGATGAGATACCAATTTGATTTTAGTCATTTTAGTCTTAATTTTAGCCTGATCCTTGTTCACCTGTGCGTTTATCTGTTAAGTGATGCATCTGTGTTTGTTTTCAAAGGAAACACCAGGAATCATTATCCTAAACTGGTTTCATTTCCTATAATGTTGCTTGACCTCTGTGAAAGGGGATTAGGTCATAGCCTGAGGCATAACGTGTCTCTTACTGTGCTCCTGTGTTTTGAATAGTGACCTTTACCTTATAGTACACTTCATGTCGTTTTTCCATCCTGACACTCGTGTTATAGGATCTCAACATGCTGCCGTGGTATTTGTATCTCTTAAAATGTATTACATTACTGTCTCTCTTCCATCATTTTCCCTCCTCGTTTTATTTTTAATGTGAGAATCTGATCTGATCATGTGACGTCTCCTCTGTCTCAGTGTACCGCATACACCATGCATTTATGCATTAAAAGACAATGTCCTAGCTCAGTGACACGGGCACAGTGATTGTTTTTGTCGGATAACCGCATAGACCTCTCCAAAGCATGAACATCAAGCGCCACAGAGCAGGTTAACTATTACTTTTTTTTTTTTTTACTTCATAAATGTGCCCATCCGTCAGGCTACGGTGCGCCGTCGCGGACCACGTGACCTACAATAGAAACTTTGTCTTTCTTTACAAACGAAAACGAAACTTAGATCGTCTCCGTCGTTTTCCTTGTTCTTACAACACCGATGCTGTGATTTTTCATGTAACTTTCACGTTGAGACTGAGCAACAGATCGGGCATATATAAACGAGCTTCATCACCTGTGTTTTCAGTTTGGAAGCAGCAGACCTCAACCATCCAGCAGTTAAGATCCTACGATTTGGAAATACCCCTGGCGTTTCCCAAATTACATTGCAGTAGCTGAGTGATTTGTTTCAGTTTTACCACCGGTATAGCGTGTCCTCCGTGGGCTTAGGCTTTGAGTCTTGTCGTGCGCTTATTCTTGTGTTTCTGTGCGTCTTCACTAGAAGTCCACTCATCTGAACATCGGGAAGTTGCAGGAGCAGCAACCTTAAAACTTTACAGTTTTTTTTTTTTCAACACTGCTACTTAAGTTTATAACCCTTAGGTGAGATTCACACTAGTGTGTTAGCCTTGTCCTGTCGGTAAATATGATGTGAATGTACTGTATGTGCGGCGAATTGGAGTATTTACAAGGCTGTGTGTCTTCTTTGCTGAGTTCATAGAGGACTCAGTCCCAGAAGAGGGTCAGTTTGGATACCAGACTGCAGAGGTGCCGTTTAGCTGTCTTGACAGCATGAAGTGTGCGAAATAGCTTATTCATCAGTTGTCAGATGGGTTGACTTGCTCATGCCTCTGCCTAAGTTCAAAACAGAAAGCAGCCCAATTAAACTGGATGATGAAATGCACAGAGTTGTTTTTTTGGCTGTCAACTGTTGTCTTGCATCAGGGTCAAGATGAGTCAGCCCCAGCCCAGTCTGACCCCTGGGCTTCTGGCCCTGTCGGCCTCTATTAATGTGATAAACGAACACTATGCTGCTCTCTGTTACTGTGGTGGTGTTCGGACCTGTCCAGCTCCGTGTGACAGACCAGTGATGCTGACTGGGCCAGAGGGGATGAAACCTGACTCAGTATTGGGTGTCTTCTTGTTGTCAGTCTCACTCATATAGACATTATTGAGTGATGTCAGATATGACACTCGAGGCTGAATCAATGTTTGTTAAACCACAGAAGGATTTTGGGATTGTGCATTATACAGGATGTACATTTCTACTAATTTAATATTTTCTTTGGTGTGTTTTGTTGTGTTCCTTATATCTTTGGAGCTGTCCTTTTTGTCTGCATCGCTGTCTCACTTTTCCTCTGCACTTTGTATCCAGATCTGGCAATAATTTGTAAGGCCAGAAATAAAATAGAATAGTCACAAGAAGGTTTGAATTATTAATCACCACCCTTTTACCCTGGAATTAAGTTTCAGTGTGTGACTAGGAAAGACAGTATGTCACCCTGCAATATCCTTGAAGACTGGCTACTGTATAATCTGAAGATATACGCAGTCGTGCTGACAATATGTTAGAGCAATAATTGCTAATGGTTTTTTTTTGTTTGTTTGTTTTTTGGACCTTTTTTTTGCATTTCAGAACTGTGACTGTGTGGTCATGTAAAACAAAAAAAATGTTTCTTTGTATATATTCACTGACTTACACAAGGGCACTGTGGAAGTTGGAGGGTTGTCAGTAGGACTTGAGCTTGTGCCACTGGCTGAAATTACATTTTTTGTTTCACTTCTAGGTGTTATTAATTTTTCACTGTTTAATTTTCCTGCTGTTATTTATTTCCATTTGTTAATGTTGTCATGACACTATCCTCTGTTTGTATTTCAGGTACTCTCAGTGTATAGCGGCTGAGCCCAGACTTGATATCAGGGTCTTCTGTCAGTGTTAGAGAACGTACGCTCATACAGAAGGTGCACAGCCAGCTGTACCGCCCCCTTCACGCTCAACCCCTGCGCTATGAGCAGAGGTAGAGGAGGGCCTTCGAAAGAACACTACCATAGGCATCCTCCACCCCTCCTACAGGCCAAGGAGAATTACTACAGACCTGGCCCTGACTCATACTTCCCCAGACCTGGTCCACAAGCCCCATATTCAAATTACTACTACAGCCCTGGCCACCCTGTAGTGCCTATACGGCCCCCAGCCCCCTCTCTCATCCACTCAGCTCCACCTATACCAAGCCACAATAAAGTTGATCCTCAATCTGTAGCCCTTAACAGCCCACACAACCTTAACTACAGTCCTAGTGCTGTTCCCAATTCCTTTCAGTACCAACAGGTAGAGTTTCTCCGAGGACAGACCTCTGAGGCTCCACAGTTCAGAGGCAATCTACGAGGAGCTGGAGCAGGAGGAGGTGTACCTGGTAGGTCGCCTAGTTTCTCACACCAGCCACAATCAGGGTACAGTAGATATCCAAACTCTACCAGCAGCCCCAGGGGTAGAGGGGGCTATAGAGAGGACCAAAGTTTCACAACCCCACCCTCTGTAGGAGTCCCTAGAGGCACACCAAGCCCCCGACACCTGAATCAAAACCAATCACAAGTAAGCAAAAACACCAGCCAATACTCAAACAGACAATGGTGTCTCCAGTCAGTCTCTATTTGTGATACATTTAAGAGCTTGTCCCTTCATCAAGAGCAGCCTAACAAAGGAAAAGAGAGATTTAATAAATTCTCTGCATTTCAGGGCTCAAAACATTTGAGCTCTGGCAAACAAAACATCACTTTCACCCCTGACATCCAGGACCAGGTATACAGGGCTTTGGCCGCTTTGAAGCCAAGTGAGACTATCTCTGCAAAATTATTAGCCAGAAAGTTACGTCTGCCCAAAACAATAGTCAACAAGGCTCTCTATTCTTTGGAGCGATCACAAAAGGCCTCAAAACAAGGACTTCTTCCTCCTGAGTGGAGTCTTTATAGAGAACCCATCAAAGGTGAAGAATATCAAAAGGTACAAAGTTCACCGTCCCATCGGTGTGCCAGTCCAGAGGACACTCAGAATCCTGGAATTGAAACAGCGCTTAGAACGGAAACAGTAGAATACAGGGAACAAGCCAAAGACAAGGACTCTGAGTCGGACACAGAATCCAGTTCTTCTTACTGCTTCTCCTCAGTGTCATCTGACTCCGAAGATTCTCATTCAGGAAGCAATCAGCATCAGGAGAAGCAGCTTCCCAGCACTACCAGCTCCCCTGATCCAGCACACAAACACCCCACAATGGGAGACCAGAAGGAGCATGTTCTGCAGTATCTCCTAGATGCAGAGAATGCCACTGCTCTTGTTATAGCCAAAAATCTGGGTCTTAGGAATGCCAAGCAGGTCAATCCCACCCTCTATGCTCTGGAGAAGCAAGGTGATGTTGTTAAGAATAGTGATGTCAACCCCCATACTTGGGAACTCTCTACCCACCGCAGAGAGAGGATGGAAAGAAGCCTTAAAGCTGCACAAAGAACCCAAGCAGAGGAGAGGGAAATGAAGAAAGAGGGCAGTAGAGATGAGGGGGGAGATGAATCCATGTGTGTGCAGTCATCACCACAACCATCATTACCAGGCCTCGAGCCACTGCCACTTCCAGAGGGTTGGATGCCAGAACAAAGCCACAGTGAAATGGTAGGTGAAATATTTTGTCTTTTTGTTTTTCCTGTGGTATAAAGTATAATGTTTTGTTAATATGTAAAGATACATTGACTCTAATGCCTACCTTTAGACATCACTCAGACAGTGTTGATTGCCACACTTTGCAGGTCCACAGTTTCTGTCATTATTATTTTCAGTAAAAGCCTGGGGTCAACACAGTCTGTGTGACTTCACCCTGGAGACTCTGCCCCCCACCCACCCACCCACTGTCCAAAGACATGCTCTGATTGGTTACCTGGTCAACTTAAATCTCCCGTAGGTGTAAATGTGAGAGTGAATGGTTGTCCGTCTCTATGTGTCAGCCCTGCGATGAACTAGAGACATATCCAGGGTGTATTCTGCCTTCACCTGTTGGTAGCTGAATGAATAAAAACCCAAAACATGTATGTTGTGTGACTGAACTCTGTCTCTGAGAGCAGGTAGCAATTTAATTAGTATCATGTTTAATGACGTATTCACTATATCATTTCATTGGGGTGAGCAAGCCACAAGTAATGTTAAACGTTGCTGTTAGATTAATAATCAGACACCATTGCCAGGTGACCAAATGAAAAGTACTGTTATCATGAATTAAATAAGGATTCAGTTGAAGATCTTTGAAAACATTAGATGTTATATAAATACATGAGTTAACAAAATACTTAACAGAGGCTTAGGAACATTAGTTAAAAGACATATGTGGAATAGTATCCAGAAGGCACATAAATGGAATGTATTATGCTCTCATGCAGCAATTTATTTTTAAACACCATCAACCTCTACATCCCTGTGTAAATAAAGATGAATCTTGGGACCAGATGTCCCTTTAATCAACTTTTGACACAGTCTGCTCCACTAGCTATTCATACTTTAACAGTGTTAACACCTGCTTTCCCTCTTCAGTCCCATTCTTCCCTCCAGCCGCCCTCCTTTACTTCCTGTCAAGTTGAAGAGGCCAATGAAGGACAGTGGGCCACCGATGACATCCCAGAATTCCTCAATGCCATTCGCAGAGAGACAGATGCAGAGCGAAAGGTCTCAGCAAAGCCCAACTCCGTGGGAACTGTTGCTGTCTCAATAGCTGCTCCACCTCCGCAAAACTTATGGGCCAAATTGCAAGAGGTCAGGCTGAAGAACCCTGTCAGTGGCCTCATGGAGTATGCCCAGTATCTGGGCCAGACCTGTGAGTTTCTACTCCTTGACCAGACAGGACCCTCTCACGACCCAAGGTTAGTTGCAGAAAGTCTTTGTTAGCTCACTCAATATTTCATTGTGTTTGTACTATTAAATTATTACAAAAGAAGAGCTTACACACTAACCTTGCCCATAACAACACACTCCCACATACTTCTAAAAGCGCCATCTGTTTCACTATAAAAGTTTTGCTCTCCCTCCATGTTTGTTATTCTCTGTAAAGCACCTTGTGACAGATCTATTGATTTGAAGTCTGAGAAATAAGTCTGCCTTAATGAAGACATATGATACCTTCGATTAAGAAAGAAAATTACATTACTTGTTATGCAACATGGTAGATGTTTTATAAAAGGTGTATTGACAGTTCACTATGTCTTATCCATATATTTTTTTTTCTACCTCTTAAGATTTCGTATGCAGGTGATGCTCAACGGGAGGCTGTTTCCTATTGCAGAAGCATCTAGCAAGAAGGTTGCAAAAAAAGACGCTGCTGCAGCAACCCTGCGCATTCTCATCGGAGAGATTCAGGGAGGGGCGAACACAGGGGATGAAGGAATTCCTTCTAGTCTGGACCAAGTCATGGATCTACTTCAAGACCCAAGTGTGAGTTTCTTATCGTACATTTAACGATTTTCAGATTCAAATTAATTATGTAATCCATTAAACAAACACATGACTGGATGAACACATATACATGCTGGAAAATATTTTGATAAAGCTGTGCACAAAACACAAGTCAGCAGAAATCCAGTTACATTCCCTTTTCAACAATTGTAAACACCTCAGGTTATTTTGTGTTAAAATATTAATTAGACTTTTGTATTCTCCACTCCCTACCAGGGACCTGGTGAAGGTGTTTTGGGGACAGGTAGTGCAGAAGGGGTGGTTGAGGGACCTCGCCAGCCACTGTCCCGCTCTCTGCCTGGTGGGAAGAATCCAGTGTCTGTCCTGATGGAATACAGCCAACGCAGTGGAAATCCCATCGAATTCATCATCACTGGCCAGGCAGGCCCACCACATGACCCAAGGTACTGGCTGCTCTGCCTCCCTCTGAGTCCCCCCTTTTGGATGTCATTCACCCCCTACCACATGTTGGTCGATATTGTCTTTTGTGGGTATAATTTTTTTACCTCAGGGGTGCAGTTGATCAGCTATTTCTGTTAAATGTGGCCAAAGCTATGTAGTCAGCTGATACAGAGACAATACTTCCACTGTCTGTTCGCTCTTTACCAGACTTTCTTTTTGAATGTAGCGCTTAAGGCGCCCACTACACAGTCAAATGCCTGCAACCAAAACCTCACTGAGATAATGCAAGCAGTTGATTCCAGTTAGTAGTTTTTTAGAAGTCATTGTCTGTGACGGCTATAATTTTTGTCTGTTAGATTCTCTCTCTGTTCATTTCTGCCATTTAGGCATCGGGGAAATACTTGGACCTCATTTTTAGCTTTTTTAATGGAAATGACATGTAGTAAGAACTCCTTTAGGTTAATATGAACCAGACACTTTGCAGTACTGACAGACCCTAAAACCTTTTTATACTTCTAGTATCAATTTAAAATAAAATGTATTTGTTTTATCAACACACAATTCCAATTTTACGAATACCAGTCTTGTTTCTGAGAAAAAAATGTTTTTGAGTTAATATATATTTCATCTCCAGAGCAGTGGAGAATTCTCATTCAGCATAGTCTTTTCTGTTTCTGTGGCTCAGGTGCTGCACAAAAACACCTACCCTACTTTAGGCAGTCGGCTGGCAAGAGGATACAATATCAAGTTGTGTTTTGCCCGAGTCATTTTCTAGGAATACTGTGTGCATTTGTTTTGTAGTACACCACAAACTCTAGCGGTACGGTGACACTGTTGTGTTTCCTCATTTATCCAAATGTGAGAAGTCAGGTATCTAGGATAGAATCTCCACAAGGCATGATAGCATCTATGATCTCAGTTACAACACATGAAAAAGTGTCTCCCTTTTTCTTTCTAAATGTGTTTCACCTTCTCTGCCTTGTGTTCAGGTTCATGTACAGGGTGAAGGTTGGAGAGAACTTGTTTGCAGAGGCTTCAGCTCCAAGCAAGAAGGCAGCCCGCCAGCTGGCAGCAGAGGAGGCAGTCAAAGAATTAATGGCTGAAGGAAGACTGCAACCCAACAAGGTGAGGAGAAGCAGGGATTAAGTGAAGATATTTATTTTGGAGGAAAGGAAGGCTCTGCTCAAATTTTTCCAATGACTGATTTTCTGTTTTTTCATCCCCATCTCCTTCCCCCTCTCTTTCAGCCCCAGTTGCCCTTGGGTTCTTTAAGTGACAGTGATGGCAGTGGTTCTGGGACTACATGCCCCGCTTTGCCCCCTCTAACTGCAGATGAGTTGAGAGCAGCCCATGAGGCCGGGGTGGGAGACCTCATCAACCACCTAAACAACAATGCAGTGTCTGGTCTTCTGGAGTACGCCAGAGCCCGGGGGTTTGCTGCTGAGATCCGCCTGGTGGGCCAGTCTGGGCCTCCGCATGAGCCTAAGTATGTCGCACAAACACTGATCACTGGTCATTGTGTGTTTGACGACATTTTTTTTAGTACCTCACAGAAGAACAAAAATGCTATACTGTTTATCTGCCACATTAGTTTTTAACTTCGTGTTCTTGCAACATTTTGCATCAGGGCAGGAAAGGGAAATCAACAGAAGAGGAGACACTTGCACTGTTTTATTGAAAATCTCCACTGACACTTCCTTGGTTGCCTTGTTTGTGACTTGAGGATCTTATGCATACAGAATTACTCTTTTGTGATGATTTGTGATGACTGTTGTTTTGCATTTTAAGTTGCTGCTTTCATAACCACATTGCAAGCAAAATGGGTGTAGAAACCCTGTTGTATCTCTGCTGATTTCTTTTCCCTCTGTCCATTCTGCTCAGGTTCACCTATCAGGCTAAGCTTGGTGGACGCTGGTTCCCTCCAGTCTGTGCATCTAATAAGAAGCAAGGAAAACAGGAAGCGGCAGATGCTGCTCTACGGGTTCTGATTGGAGAGGCTGAGAGGGCAGCAAGAACTGGGGAGCTTATCCCAGCTGAGGTACTGACTAATCCACCGTATCAAAATCAAATGTAATCAAACTTAAAACGACAGTGCTCTGGTCAAATATAACTAATCATTTGTACAAAAAAAAAAATGTACAAAATGTTATGTTCCTTTTAAACTCTAAGAAAACTGATCAGACGAGATGTAGATTCAAACTGCTTAAATTAATTAAAAAAAACATCTATAATAACACTAATTCACTGGTTACTCACACAAAAAGATGCATTTTTATTTTTCTGATGGTGCGTAAAGTCTTCTCATTGGATAATGCTGTCAAAAATTTCTGGTATAAATGAACATATGTCCAGAATTACCTAAACTGTTATTTTCTTTCTTGTCATCTATGTTTTCCTCTCTGTAGCTTCCAGTGAGTGGCAGCACTTTGCATGACCAGATAGCGATGTTGAGTCACCAGCGTTTCAATTCCCTGACCACACGTATTCAGCACAGCCTTCTGGGGCGTAAGATTTTGGCCACCATAGTCATGAGGAGAGGGGAAGGCCTGGGGACTGTTGTCAGCCTGGGAACTGGTATGCACAAACCTTGAGCGTTAATCCTGTGAGGCAATGTGGGTTTTGTAAAGCGACACAAAAGAGTAACTGTGTAAAAGCAGAAGAGAATACATAGTTGCTGTATTATGCGATAAAGTGTTATGGTGATTTTTTTTTTTTTTTTTTGTGCTCACAGGCCTGCAGTGTCAGAAAGCTAAAACAGAAATAGGTCACTGCAGAACCGTGAGGCGTTGCGTTGTTGTGTCCTTTGACATTGAATGTGTCTCTTGTGTTTTTCCATCAGGGAATCGCTGTGTTAAAGGGGAGGAGTTGAGCCTTAAAGGGGAGACTGTTAATGATTGCCACGCTGAAATCATCTCCAGAAGGGGATTTGTTCGGTAGAAATAGATCTGCTCTTTTATCAAAGTTTCTCACCCATTTCTAAAAATACATTGCTCTTCAGACCCAGTCTGCAGGACGTTATAAGTCTAACTCACTGTCTCCTCTCCTCTCAGGTTTCTGTACAGTGAGCTGCTCAGGCACTATGACGGCGCAGACAACAGTATATTTGAGCCTGCAGAGAACAACAAACTGCAAATCAAATCTGACATCACCTTTCACCTCTACATTAGGTAGGAGTATCAGATGTTTTCCGTCTCCTTGGACATCTCCCCCCATGTTTCATGTTTAGATCAATGCTGTCTCTCTTTTAAACTGAGTATCATTTTGGTCATGTCAACAGCTTTACACTCTTGTTTCTCATTTTCCTTTATTCATAGCACAGCCCCATGTGGAGATGGAGCTCTGTTCGATAAGTCGTGCAGCGAGTCGGGGGATGAAGTTGAGGGCCACCAGCCACTGTTTGAGAATGCTAAACAGGGAAAGCTTCGCACCAAAGTGGAAAATGGTGACAGATGAGACTCATTTGCCTCTACAAATATTATCTATCAGTTCATTGCTAGGGGGCAGTGTTAGCAAGAATTGTGACCTTTATATGTGTGTTTTTGTTTGTGCCAGGTGAGGGCACTATCCCTGTGGAGTCGAGTGCTATTGTACCCACCTGGGATGGCATCCAGCATGGTGAAAGGCTGCGAACCATGAGCTGCAGTGATAAGATTCTGCGGTGGAATGTATTGGGCCTGCAGGGGGCGCTGCTCTCTCATTTCCTGCATCCCATCTACCTAAAGTCTATTACACTTGGTAAAGTCATGCTGTTAGATTGACATTTGGTCTAAACCGATAGTATGACAAATGGTGCTGAAAGTCACTGCTACTGTTCCGTCTTCAGACTTATCTTTGTTGTTTGGATCTGTTAGGTTATCTGTACAGCCATGGACACCTGACACGTGCTGTTTGTTGTCGACTTGCCAGAGATGGTGAGGCGTTCATACAGAGTCTCCCTTCTCCGTTCAGGCTCAACCATCCAGAGGTAAGCAGAGTGTTTGGAGATATTTAAGTTCCAAAGCCTAAATCATGGTTGTATTTTTACATTACATTAGTTATTTTTAGTTTTTACTGCTTTATCATCTTTAAATTTTGATTAGAATAAACGCAAGAGACAGTTTACCTATTTTAAGACAGTTTGAACATTCACAACATCAGTGAAAGTGGTTCAAACCACCATTCCTAATCAACGCCTTCTGTGACACAGCCTGACACTGACACATGCATTACTCAACAAATTTTACGCTCTATTTGGAATTGCTGATTCATTTTGCCAGGCTAAATTAGTGTGATTGAACAAAATATGCCCTCTCTCTGTCACTCTGCTTCTCTAACACCACCTGGTTGGACTATAGGTGGGCAGAGTTAGTGTGTATGATTCCACACGTCACACTGGCAAAACCAAGGAGTCCAGCGTCAACTGGAGCTTTCCAGACCAGCACAGTGTGGAAGTGCTAGATGGGACCAAAGGCAAACTGGATGGGTAAGTAGTATGTAGCATATATACAACTAGCTATTGCTGCTCCTGATAGTAACACATGCAGCTTAGTAACATTTTAGATGTTTTGTGGCTTCTGTAAACACTTATTCAGTAGTCATAGTCCCCCATTATTGTTGGCCCACAACAATTAAAGTCACTTGCTCATTGTGAGTCTAAAATGTTCTCTTTATGTGTGATATTTGTCTTTTGCATCTGTATTTTTAATAAATTACAAAGTCATTCATTGTGTTTGTTTTCAGAAATAATGTGAAATATAATAACTTAAAACATCTGTGTGAATTTATTTAGCTTTGTATTATATGTCTCAAATCATCCTAAAGCCCCTATTACCAGCTCCTCTTGATTAAAGTATGTGGTTTGGTAAAATATCATTTTATAAAACAAGCACGTACCAAAAACCACTGGCAGCATTTGTTATTGGGATCATCTCAAATGCTTTGCAATAATTGTAAAGAATGTCATGCTAAATGAATGTCTTCCCTCCAGGAATAAACTGGCCGTGTCTCGCGTGTCCAAGTCCAACCTGTTCTGCCTATTCCGGTCCTTGTGCCAGCGGTGTGGCCGCAGCGACCTCCTCGCCATGCCTTCTTATAACCAGGCCAAGATGTACGCCATGTCCTTCCAGCTTGCCAAGCGGCAGTTCTTTGATGCGCTTGTTGTCCATGGTTACGGAGCCTGGATTGGCAAACCGCTGGAAGAAAAGAGCTTTGAGGCAGGTGAGGGAACTGGGAACAATGGGGCAAATGTCCCTGCAGGCCACGGCAGCAATAGAAACGGAGGAGCAATGGAGTTCAAGCAAGAGGAGGCATAGAACGGGGACGGCTGTATGGTTAAGTCAGTAATAAACATATATGGGGGGTGAAAAGCACAAGGCTGGGGCATATCACAAGGGTGAACGCCAAGAGATAAAAGGACAATCAGGCAACGTGTAGCCAGCAGCCAGAACTGTATCCTCTGATTAAAAATGGTTAAAGGCTTCAGTGAAGAGTGATGGCAAAGGACATAACAAGTGAGAGGAAGAGAAGAGCAGTGAGGAGATGATGAGGGCAAGCCTAAAGGATGAGTGTCGTCACAGTAGATGGAAAGCTCTTAAGAGATCCAAGGAGTGCATTAAATAATCTTAAAAGTACATGAAAAAGGAAATAATTAATTATCACCACTGCAAACTGCTACAAAGCTGTATTAATTTGTTGGAGAATTAGGTATTTGCGGCAATGGTGTGTACTTTCCCCATTGGATTTTCAGATTTTCCTTGTTGTAGTATCATGTCCTTAACTCAGAGAGGTGACAGATTAAAGGAAAGACCTATATAAAAGTGTGTTAGTAAGCTGTTGGGCAAGTTATTTCTAAAATATTTCCCCATTTGGTGTTTTAATGATGACTGTGGAGATCTCGGGCTAATATATCAGTTCAAAATCTCCCCATAGTTCAGTTTGTTGACATCTGGTGACTGTAAAAACCAGAGTTTATGATTCATATAATTTTCATGCTTCAACCATCCAGCAATCCCTCATACCCGCTGGATGGGGGGTATTGCCATCCTAGAAGATAACACTCCTGTCAGGTTTTTCCTCTCATTTGTCACCTATGTGTAGAAAAAAAAACAATAATATATGTTTCATTTATTGGAATTGCATCCAACTAAGTGGTACAGTTCAGTTATTGGACAAGCGGACAAGGGCCACAAATTGGCATTCAGCCTAATATGACCTGTTATTGTTCAGTTTAAACCCTCTGTCATGAAATTATTTATTTGCTCCTTGTTCTACTATGTGCAAATACATGACGTATGTAAAAGGATGGCAGGTAAAAACAACACGACACTCACAGAAGTAAAATTTTTGAGAACTGGACTCACACTAGTTAGATGTCAGAAATCAGCCTGGAAAATAGTTCTTGCTCAGTATCATCTTAGCTAATTGTGTACATAAGAAGCTTTCGCTGCACTTGAGATAACATCATTGCCATTTTTTTTCCCCAGATCAATGATGAAGCAAACATTCACTCTGTGATATTTGAGGCTTAATCTCCTGTACAGACGCTGCAGTTTTTGATTTCTCTGAGTTAAAACAGATGTAAAGTTAAAAGTTGATGTCCATCCCATCCTCATTTTGTTGCCATGGTCTCCAGTATAGATGAGCGTGCCCTTTGATCAGTTCTATGTTTCTTGTGCTGACCTCCTGTCACGATCTTCAAAAACTATAGTATTTGTTTTGAATCTCTACGTGTTATTTGAGTTTTTTCCATTTTATATTCTGTTATTTTATCCAGTTCATCAACACTTGGCCATGCCACTAAAGTCCAGGGAAGTCTTAAATCTCCTGCCTGCAGCATGTCTGCATATTGTTTTATACATCTTATAATCACATATGTGGTGAAAAGGCTCTCAGTTTCTCACATGGCCAGGTCTTGATGGACCACAAATTGAGACAATTTTGTCTGAAAAAATGTCAGTTGTTTCTTTGGTTACAGTTAGGTGGCTTATGCAATATATACATCAAGAATATATAAATGCATGAACACAGACATGTACAGTCAGGTCTACAAGGCTGAGTTCAGTTCACATCACGAAAATAGATAAACTGCTTTACTGTAATACACCCATAAAAATAAGATTTAATTTATTTTTTAAGTAATTTAACAAGGATGGTAAGGATATAATGGTTTCATTTATTACTTTTTCAACTTTCAGTATTGTATTTAATGTCTAGATTCATTTGTCACTCTTATACAACAGATTTTCCCCCCTACGATTAAAGTCAGTCACTCATATGACACGTCTAAAACAATCTACAGTGTTGTAAAATTCAAGCAGCCCACAAAATAATTGAAAAGTACAGATCTTAAATGCACTGAATCCATGCATTTCTCAGTTGGGAACTCAGACTTTTAGACTTCACTGTGTGTACATGGATCATGTATGCTAATGTCTGTGTTTATACATACGTGTAAATTTAATGTCTATATTTTGTAAACCACCTACAGTTGTTCAAGATTATTTGTTGTTTTAAGTAAACTTTAATGAAATATGTAGTTTTTTTCTACCAATGAAATTTGAAACTAAAGAATACAAAAAGTAGCATTGTTTCAGTGAATTCATGTTTGTGGTTTCTTCTTGTCTGAGTCTTATTTTATTATCTTCTGTTCATTCCTAACAAACACACAACTGACTAAAGAGGGAAAAAAAGTCTAAAAGTGAGTAGAAAATACAGATTATGTATGGAAGGCCTCTTTCCTTGAGGATGTTTTTGGGTTCCCGATGGCACCAAAGCCTCTTGCAATGCTCTAACAGAGCAGCAGATGGAAACATGCACACACCTCAGGGCCAACGGCAGTGTGCATGTGTGCATGCATGTGAAAAAGGCAACATGAAATCAGCCCCAGGTCACCTGATATTCACATTGGATGCAAAACCAAATCTCTGTGCATTTGCTTATCACACTTTAATGCAGAACTGACATTCACAGGCTTAGAAGTAAAATACATTAATTGCACACCTATCATTAGATTCAGGCCTTGATTTTTATCTATATTTCGACATTTAGGGTGAGGATTTTTTACTTTACTGTTGCATGTTTAATAGATCAGTTAAGATTGAAGATAATGAAAGGACTGTGAGAAATACCAAATCTTCCTGTTGGTGTCTGTGAGAGTTCACTATTTCAGGGATATCTTTAACCCTTTCTTTATCTTTTTATTTCAGGGATATCTTTAACATTATGCTTTGAAATAGCTTCCTCTTTAGGTCTGTAAGAGAAACTAATTACATTCAACTTCTGCTTCTAAAATAGTTTTATTTCATACATATATAGTTGTGTTTTTACGTCCAGCTTAGGACTAATTGTTTCTGTCAATGGACAGGTGGCAGTATTGCCAGTTAATCAGTGATGTACTTCATAATTTTATTGTTACTACCCCCAAACAGCCTGCTTTATTAAAGAATGTGTGGAGCAGTGAGATCCAGACAACTGGGGATAAACATATTAGTAATGATAATCTATTCAGTAATCATGCCCATCTAGTACAATAGACTTTCTCCCGATTACACTAAAAAGGTGAAAGAATGAATCTAATTGCTAAGAATCCACATTGAACTGTGTATGCACCTAAACACATACACATATTGTTCACAAGGTCTATGATACTCAGAGCTTGTGTGAATTAGGAGCTAAAACTTGCTGGTAGGAGTTGGTTCCTAATCACAAAGGGAGAACAGCAAAGCACGATGGAAGGAAGGATGGACCATGGTAAAGGGGCTGCATAGAGTGAAAATATTAGTCCAGACCGAGGGGCTTAAACAAGCCAATCAATGCTCTCCAGTGGAAATAAATGAGAGGAGGGAAGGAGGGAATACTCCAAGGCTGAAGCTGGAGAGGAATGGCTTAGAAGTTGAAGTACAAACACAAGCTCATGAGAACCTGTGGAGCTCCGTATGAATTTATAATGGTGTGGCAAGAACAATGGAGTCTCATATTCATGAAGCCTCAGAAAAGGACAGACAGGACTGTGTTGTGATGATAACTAGTCCTTATACAGTGGCACATTATAGTAATCAGGATACTTCACGGTATAAATTCAACCACATGAAACAAACAATACACAGGTAGTGGTGGTTGTGGTTAAAATAGTGATGGCCAAGGGACAAAGGTGCTAACATACAGAGTAATATACAACCATACACCAATAATACCAGTATCCAGTTGAGTTTTGTGGTGTATAAATCATGATGACAGTATTCAGTCCAAACTACAAACTGATGCAGAAGACACCCTGTGACTGTCTCTGTAGGTTGTTTTAATGGGAAATGCTCTGACAGCTTTTTTTTTTTTTTTTTTTTTTTTAGCATTTTGCTCCATTGACTTGGGCTGTCAAAAACTATGCATATCAGAATTCACTTTTTCCATACTTGACCAACACAAGGTAGATAAATCATCTAATTGCTGTTCTTTTTATGGGATGATATGTGACCAGTCTGACTTTTCTAAAGGCTAATCTTTTCACACGTTCTGGGTTTGAAGGAGTAAATGTATTCAGTGTGAGGGCTTCAGTGCCTATAGGCAGAAATGTAAAAAGTGAACATTTTTTTCTAAATTTTCATGAAGGACCTTGCCTGTGAAGACTTAACACATTTTGGCTTGGACACGATTACCAGTGACTTTTTCCTTTTACATTATTGTGAAATAGCCAAACATTGCCACTCAAGGCTAACACGCTACACTTGATCTAGGGTTAAGCTGATATGGGTGATACTTCCTAAAAGCTGCACCAGTAGATGAATATCTTTATTACCATGGCAACTGAGCAATCTCATTGTCTTGATAGAGTTATGTTTTGTGGTTGAAACTCCAAGCAAATGAATTAGTAGACCTTGGGTTATTTCACTAATTGCAGTTGTAGAACATTTGAGCAACAACTACAACATTATGATACACCATCATCCATGAAAACAACTAGTTTAGACTGCCCCCCCCCCATATGCACAGCTAAGAAAGTAGAGAGGGAGAAGGAATTAAATAATTATTGAAACTCCAAAAACTTTTCCAATTTTATTTTAAGAAATGCCCATTAAAAATAAATCATATTGATGTTCAACAGAATGTGTCTCTATTTTCAGTGTTATTATTAGCCTCCCCATATGGTCGCACCGTGACTGTCCATAATGCTTTGTCATTGCAGTTCTGTTGAATTCACATTCAGTTATTACCATGAAAGCCATACTGCGGTTCTACTAACAACTTTATGATGTTACTTTTTTATGGATAAATTGACACAAAGGCAAGCGAAGTCACTTAGCTAAAAGGTAGGAGACAGCTGACTCAGGGAGACTGCACACTCCATTTTTGACACACACAAACATCAAGCCTGCATACATTTTACTATCATGCTGACACTTTGAAACTGGAGTTAGCCTCTGAACTCCTTTAACAGGTCTAAACATTCGGATCAGGACAGCTGCATACACTTGCATGCATGCTTCAATAATTGCCTCTTCAATCAAAGGTGACATATAACCTACAGTGGAGCATTCCTCTGGTCAAAAAGCTTTAGACCTTGACTCCCTGTTTCCTGTTCATAAAATGAAGCCTAAATTTGACATGGCATCTCAGAACTATAAAGACACAGATAAGGCCACAGCTCTCATCCTCATTACTATTGACAGAAGAGCAGGCAGTATTAGCTGAAGGAGAGTTGCCTGTAGTTGATGAACAGCACCCATCAGAAAGAGATAAATGTAGCCTGATTCTTCTCATCTCAGACTTCTTTAGTCATCCCAGTAAACACCAAATAGGTTTGGTGTTGTGTTCATTAATTGATTTTTCTAAGCTATTGACAAGACTGGAGTTGTTAGGTCAGGCTAAGAATGTGGAGGTCACTGTCCTATAAACAACAGGCTCCTGAGTAAGTAATGCACCATCCAACATGACGTACAGTGTCATTACATGGGAGAGCATATGTTAAAGGCATTATTCATGATATTTAAAAGCACTCTGCTTGGATTGTCACAGTCAAAACATTAATATAAACTGCAAAACACTCAGATTCCCCACAACATATCAGCCCCAATTTCATTCAGATTCTGACTGTCTTTTGTAAATATTTTCTTGAGATTTACATGCATAGTTTTAAAAAATGTATTTCTGTAAGACAGTGGTCCAAAGATACCTCAGTTAAAATGTTTTTTGAAAATGACTTAAATGTCATTAAAATCAGTTGCTACTGTAGCCAATCAGCAAGGAAAAACACTAGGAATAATTAACAATTTGGTGTAATCAACAAAGTGGGAGGGCTGAATGAGTTTTCCACGGTATTGTTTTATCAAATTAAAATAAGTAATTGTATCAACTGAAACACTGAAAGATTAAGAATTTTATGGAAGAGTATATTGTATCTATGATGTGCAATTTTGGATTATATAAACTGACTGAGAAATGACAAAATGACATCTGGCAAACAAGATGCAGGAAAAACTAGATATCCACAGAGTACATACCATGTATCAAGAAGGCTGATTTATCTTTGGATATTGTCATAGGGGTGATTCCCAGTTGGACAGAGGTGAAAACGATACCATGTTCACCTTCAGCATACAGGGTGAAAATTCATAGTAGTTAAAGCTGCTGTAAAATGGCATGTGAAAGCTGATGAAAACACTGTCTGATGTAACTTATAATTACAGATAATATAATGTATTGAGTTTACTCACAGCATTTTAGTGACATATATTTATGTTATGGGATGAATTTTATTTAAATGATCACATGTAATGTTAAATATCGACATAATATAAGGGGAAATGATAATGAGAGCCATTATATTGAATAAAATTGTATTTCTTTGAATTTTAATGGAAAAAATATAGGCCTACTGGTGTATAGATGAATATCTGAATGCATAAATCCAAATAAAGAATATAACTATAGTAACATAGGTGATGAAGTTGTCAAACAAGATGTAGTGTCAATAGTTCTGAACGAAGATGATCAGACGGTATTAAGGGGGATGATGAAGATAACACCACAGCCACAGTCAACATCTGAGTTATTACGGCATGCTGGGTAAACAAAGTCATCATCATCCCTTGTTCTTTAATGGGAGCTTCAGTAAAGCCAAGCTAATTACCTAACCCACCAGAAAGGTGTGGCGAATTGACTGGAGCCAGTTAGTGAGAAGATGCAGCAGCTGATGCCAATCTGAGCACCAGCAGGCATTAGTTTCTCTGGGACTTAATTCTGTCTGGTCAAACCCAACAAAGTACAAAGTCAGCACATAAGCTTTACAAAGAAAAACACCAGATCTGAATCTTAAAGCAACAGGAAAAGTGTCTATGGGTGGAAATCCGGCACTGTCACTAGTGTGCTGACTAGTGTTCTTTAGTCAGCAGACAGCTGACTGGAGAAGTCACACACATTCACACATCCAGCACATCAGGCCCGCCACAGAATTCATTTTACTTTCATGCTGACAGGGTGAAACTGTGGTTAGCCTCTGAACTCTTTAAACACTTCCAAATATTGGTATCATGACAGCTACCCACACTTGCAAAAGCAAACTAAATCAATTGCCCTCAGACACAGGTGATGATGCTCTTATATCTTTTAACTTACAGAGGAAGACCTGATATGAAGCTACAAACATCTCACTTTGTGTTTGATACCATGTCTGACTGACACAGACTTTAATAAAGTTAAGTCAATATACTGTGTGAGTGTGTGGCTGCATGTGTGTCTGTCCTTTCATTAAAAGGGTATGGGTGTTTGGAGGGGAGATTTCCTGCACTGCTTGTTCGCCACTTATATGGGAGCGTAGATGTATTACCCACCGCTTTCTGCAATCCCCATCACTATTCATTCCCCTACACTCTCCTACCCCTCCTGTATCTTTTACCCCCCTGTGCTCTCCCATTCTCCGTATTTGATTAGGTGCTCTCAGGCAGTCAGATCAGAGTGCTGTTTGCTGTGCAGAGATCCATCTGCATACAGTGGTTAGGTTTAGGCTGTGGGTTAGCACACATAGCTTCCAGGCCCCTAATGCAATCGGAGCCATTAGGATACGATGGAGCCGGTGTAGGGCAACAATTAAAGCCTGTCTGATAGAGTGAGGCTAGTCCAGCGGTCTATTAAAAAGAGCCACGCTGTTCTACAATGCACTTATTCATCAGTTCTCTGACATTTCTCATAAATCTGGTCAACAACAGGTGTGGGTTTTGGAGATGAGGGGAAAAAAATCGAAGAGCTCTATTTTCTTGCCTTCATTGTCACTTTACAGAGACTTTTTCCGACCATGCACAATATGATATGAAACGATACAAGATGACGTGATATGACGTGGCATAATACAATACAAGAAGAAATGAGACCACCTGACACCAAACGAGATGACATAATGTGAGATAACACAGCAAAAGATGAAAGGATAGGATACATGATGAAACAAGACAGGATGGCACAATATGATATGATACAACACAAGACAAGATAGCAAGATAAGAAACGAGAAGATATGATACGATCTGACATGGGACAAAACGAGATGACATGAAATAAGACTTTACAATATGATGCGAGATGAGATGATAGAAAACGATACAATACGAAAACAAATGGGACAAGATGACACGGCACAATACAATATGATACGACATGAGACAATATGATGCATATGATACAAAACAAGATGACATGAGATAAAATTAGATGATTTGCTATTGTTTCATTGTCATCTTAAACTGAAATGTATCTTCCATTGTAAGTCCCTTCCAAGAGTTCAACAGATATTGCTCTACTGTTAAGTCACTTTCTTACCAAATTGCAGCAATCATGCATGTGACAACCAATAAGGATATTAAACACAATCAGTAAATAAAGTACACTGATATACTGTATGAAACTTGTCAACACTGCTTTCACCTAACACAATATTCTCTGTAATTAGATCCTCTATTTTCCAATGACAACATCCACTTTTACATAGAGATCCCAAAAAAGTGAGATGGTGATCCCACCTTTTTTCCACCATTGACTGATTTCCACAGCCAAGTCAAAGGAGTAACAGTGGTGAGACAGGCTGGACTTTAACACAGCGGACCTGTGTTTCGGAATCAAATGGGCGGTGACACACAGCAGCATATAGTGTGATGTATAACTTGCAAGTTGGCATAGCATAGCAGTGTAGCTAACCTCCCCAGAATCAGCCCATCTTTCACTGTTCCACAAATGTTAGCATGGATAGAGTCCTCTGCCCAAAGTGACAACAGCTTATGGATCTCGTCATCTCCCCAGTTCCACATCTTTCTGGTCGCATTGATATGTTTGTTTACTATTCACGGTCCAACCTCATTTTCAAATCCCCCCAGCGCGGGGGTCGCACATGTAATACATCATCAAAACATCACACCTTGGTTCCAGAATGAGAGGAGTTCCTTTAATATTGCATTCCAGAATCATAACTCCACCTTTATCACAGCTCTGTTACTGCCTCCAGAGGCGTTACAGAGGTGGGACCAAATGATCCACCATTTTGTTTACACAGACATCGTTCCGGAATAAAGGTGAAATATTTACGGAACAGAAGTGCTGTGAAAAAGGGGCTAATGACTGAGTTGGTATAATCAGGGATTTTCGCTATAATAGATCATTTTTTTACTGTGTTTAGTATCACTATTACTGACATTAAGCAAATAATCTTATGTAGTGTGAGGTTTTTGTACTGTGCTAACACACATTCTCCAAAATTTGGTGATGTAATGTACAAGTCATTATCAGAAAATCTGTAATAGCAAACAACTTAACAGTTCTGTAAGAAAAGTTGCTCAGAGATGCTATAGGGAAAAATCAATATTTGTTTTTGTTAATGTGTTTATGTGTGTGTGTGGGTGTGGGTGGGAGGGTCTATTGGCCTTTGTCAGCATTTAATCAATCCCTCTTTCCTTTCACTGATGAGCCCCCCTGTCCACATTCTTACATTTCCTCTACACCTCCTTTTCCCCACACAGAACACATTCCCCCCTTCCTATATTTCCTGTCCCACTCACAATTGTTGTGTCCTATTCAAGGTTTCATGTGATTTATACAGTATCATTTCCTGTCATCAAGCTCCTATTTGGTTTTAAACTTCCAGTGAGATGAAGAGGAGGATCAGGTGGAAGTGAAAGCTTGTCTCCATCGCATCTGCCATTCTATTTTATTATTCTTCTTTTGTTCTATTATTCACTTTTTTGTTCACACATATCTCATACTATGCCTCTGATGTATGTTTAGAGCAGAACTAACCTTTTCGTTCAGTTGCTTCATCAGTCGTCCCCTGTCACATCCTCCATCTTTCATAGCTTCATCTTTCTCTGCTGCCCCCTAACCTCTGTCGACAATATTAAGACTTGTGAAATATATAAAGTGTGGCCTGCCACCATCCCTATTTTCTGTCAGTCCTAATGTCCCCCTGGGCCTCTGGCAGCCCTTTTCCCATTTATGGTGTTTCATTGTATTGTGTTGTGTTTGTCAAATCTCTCTCGCTCTCCCTCCTGTGCTTTATTGGCAAAGCAGACGTGAAAGCGCTGCTGCCAGAACATTGCAGCTTAGTATTTGGTTAATAATTTAGATTTTATTTCAGCACATAAGATGAAAAGACACAAACAACTCAACCAGTTTTGCAGGTAAAATTGAATCTAAACTTTTCCCTCTCTTACAAATCCTAAATTTAAAAATACACCTTCAGTGCATGCTTTCCCTAATGTTAATATAAAAAAATTAACCCTTACACCTTAAAATAATGACTGTGAAAAAGCTTGAACCTCTGAATTCTCACTTTGGACCAAGTAAAACTCAATCAGCATGCAAGATGGAAAATGCATGCACAAATAATTATTCTGTCCTATTTCTTTCATTCTGCTTTGCCCTCTACGCCCTATTGTTCCCATTAAATCTGAATAAACAGCTCTGATTTGTGATGGTGCGCACCTGACCTATGACCTTTCCCTAGGCTTTACCCCCACTATCCTTTATCATGTACCCATCACGAATCCGCCCAGGGCAGAAACAGCACATTGCTGTTTATTTTCTCTTGAAAAAGAAAGGCTAATCTGTTAAATTTAGAGATAAATAACAGTAAAATGGAGCTAAAAAACAAAACAGGAGCTTCCCTGTGCCTCCACATGAACTGTACGAGTGAAGCTTTGGCATATGCCTGATGTTGCTTGGACTCACCCTGAGTGTGATATGATTTGTTTATTGATGTCTGTCACGTTGCATAATCGTAGGATAGGATGACCTGTTATAAGGAAACCTTTTAATCCGCTCTCACACAATTCGCGTCTGTGCTCATCCGATTAAGAGTGCGCAATGCACACACAAAAACAGAATAATAAACTCATTATTCCAGGTAGAATAGTGTAACTGTGTATAATTATGGTGTATAGGCAATATAGAAATGGAATTATACATGTATTAGTCTTCTAAGACTGCATAGGGGAAGCCCTGGCAATGATTTTAACGTCCGTTTTGAATTTCTTTTGGAATGACTTTTGTTATTTGTCTAGATATTATTGAACTAGTTCTATTCAACTGTATCTCATCGGGGTGTAAAATTCCAACTCCTTTTTAATGCATCACTAAAGAAATCCCAAAACAGATCCTTTCATAGACGAGGCGCACCAAGACGAACCGCGCACTCCTGCTTCTTCTGTCTCCACACCCTCCTCCTCGCCATATGTTGCAGGTTTCTCAGTTAAAAAAAAAAAAAAAAAAAAGTTTTAAAATAGCAATTCATAATTTTGCAACAAATATATGAACAGTCATTATCCAAAAATGAAGAAACAGTCCTGTTCTACTTATGCTGCCTGTGTTCTTTAGCAGGCGTAACAGGTGCCATAAAGCGCGTAGGTCGTATAATGTAGTCTATAACGCAGAAGCTACAATTGCAAAACGGATCATGTGGTTTCTTGAACAGAAAAAACAAAAGACCTCAAATGACCTGGGTATAATGATATAAAAAAGACATTTGTTTGGCGGCTACATTTTACAAACCTTGCCACCTGTTTTCAGCGCTTATTTCGCCTCTGTGATTCCATCCAATGGGGATGAACGGGTGGACTGGAGGCGGAGAAAGAGGGAGAGAAGTTGGAGGAGAGAGTGAGAGACAGATCCGGGGAGACAGTGAGCTGTAGATTGACTGGAAGTCGGTGGAGTCACATATTAAATCACAGACTTCACTGCCTATCAGAAGACTGTTACTTGACATCCACCTTAGCGTTTTTCTTCTTTTGACGCTTTATGGTGCTGCACATTTTTTAGCTCACAGCCACAGGTTGACCGATTTAATCCACTCATCATGGATTATTCCTCTTCATTTTGTGTCGATTGTCACTGACTGGATCGAAATGGGCATCATCGATATATTAATGTTTGAGAGAGAGACAAGCTGATCATATCCAAGTGAGCCGAGACGGAGGCAACATCTGTGGGAAGCGACGCGCAATTCCGAGAGCCAAGCGAGGAACCTGTGGAGGATCTATATGAAAGGAGGCGAAGCGAAAGATGATGGGATGGCCGTGACAACATGAAAAAGAAAAAGTGTGGTGGTCTATTTTCATCCAGCCAGTGATTCAACACAACTAACCTGGGGACAGGGACTGAGAGAGAAGAGGTAGGAGGTAGGTAGAGAAACAGAGAGGGAGGAGGGGGCCGTGAAGGTGTCTGGTTATATCATACTGAAAGTAGGTTATTATTTTGGATCAATCAAATGCTTCCAAATTCAGCCAACTGATGGTTAACGGTACAAACATAGCACATCTCTTTGGATCAGAAACTGACTGTGGAATGTGGAATTATTATCCCTTAGTCTCTGTGCCTGATCTCATTTCCATGGTGTAAAGCCAGATTTGCACCATCCTCCTGGCTAACAATGTAATACAGATGACATTTTACGGAATAGATTGCTGGAAGCTTTGTGGGATGTGAGAGAAGGAGAGGACACTGGGAAAACACAGAGAACATGCGCTGAGAGTGGCTGACTGGGCAGCTGACTCAAATGTGACTCAAGGAATAACATATTCCCCAATTATGAACACTTTTCTTCACTCTGTTGAGCCTCTTTGTCACACATCTTCACCCTTTGGAGTTTGTTCTCCTCATTTTCCCTCATTTGTGTGAGCTATCTGTTAACCTCCGTCCTCCCTTCATCCTCTGTTTCTCTGTCTGCTGTGTCTTATTACTACCATGATGAGTAGTTTGTGTTCTTGATCATTTTTCCTTTGCTGTTTTGCTTAACAGCTCTTCCCTTGTCTTTTTTCTGACTGTAGACAGGTGTGTGAACCATGGAGCCTCCCCCCTCTCTGAGCTTGGCTCTGTTAGGAGGGAGCGAGGATGAGGACCAGCGCTTCCTGCTTCCCCTGGGCAGTATATCCCATCCCTCCACCACTGGCAACCAGCCAGGATCAAACCACTCCAACCACATGGGAGGTTCAAGTCTCGACCGTCTAAATGGCAGCACCCCGTCTCCATCTCCTGCCACGCCCAACTTACCTCCAACATCACTCCCCAAGTTGCCCCTGTCCTCCTCTGGAGCCCAGCCTCTGCCACCGCCCATTCCCAATGCATTGCACCCCACCAGCACCCCGTTGTCATCCTGCCTGGGCTCGCAGCACAGCCTAAGTGGGGACAACTCCCCAGTCTACAACGCTCTCTTTTACTCTTCCCACTCGCCTTCCATGGAGCGGGAAAGGGACAGAGAGCGAGATAGGGACAGGGAGAGAGAGAGGGGCTGCAAACACAGACAGGCCAGTCCTCTGGTTCACCGTAGGGACAGTAACCCCTTCACGGAGATCGCCATGAGCTCTTGTAAGTACACAGGCGGGGTCATGAAACCCCTGAGCCGCCTAAGCGCCTCACGTAGAAACCTCATTGAATCAGACAGCAGCAGTGAAACCAAAGAGGGTGGAGTTTCCGCTGTTGCCGGGGCAACGGCCGCTGGGGGACATGACCGACAGCGAGAAGCCCCTCCTACCTCCTTGGTGGCCCAGTCCTCTACCAATCAACCACCAATTCAGAGCCCGCCAGAGATTGTGATTTCATCCAAAGAAGACTCTCCGTACCCCAGAGCAGGTTATGACATCACTGACTCCACCTCCAACCAGATGTCCATTTACCACCAAAACCATGCACTGGTAGAGAGCAGGAGGGCACAGCCAGGGAGGGGCAGCAGGCAGGGAGGGGTCGGGGCAGTGGGCACTGGAGCCAGGGGCAGCACCTCTAAGGCTCCCAAGCGCAAGAACCAAAACATTGGCTATAAACTGGGGCATCGCAGAGCACTGTTTGAGAAGAGGAAGAGGCTGAGCGACTATGCCCTCATCTTCGGAATGTTCGGCATCGTTGTCATGGTGATTGAGACGGAGCTGTCATGGGGCGTGTACACAAAGGTGAGGAGAAGGACCAGTGATACTTAAAGGGGTACTCCACTGTCAAACATGTTTTCAAGTCAGATAAAATAGCCTTCGTAGTAGTTAGATCAGGGTTAGTTTGGCTTTGAGGTGACTAAAGAGTGACGGATAGTCTCATTTGCAAACTAGGGCTTTAAAAGATATGAGAAGTTACTTTGCTCAACACATTTGACTTGTACTATGGTAAGTGTAGGATCCAATCTTCATATCTTGGCTGGACATCTCTGTTGCTTCAAGAACATCCCCCATTTGACCAGCTTCAATTTATTATATTGCTCCTAAGTCCCAGCTATATCAAAGATATGTCCTTGTGTTTGATAGCAACACATGTAGGTTAACTTTGTGTCTTTTTTAAATGTGTCCATTTCACCCCCACATGTATGCAGATATAAACCAGATTTGCTAAATGTTGTGTACTAAGAAGTAAGCTCACCAAACTGGGGATATCTTTTTGTTACCTTGCTTGACAAAGCCTAGCTTAGTCATTTATGTGGAGTCATGGTGGTGGTTATCAAGTCATTTTGTCAGCTGAGCTCATCTGAATCCTGTTATGAGTGAGGACAGGTCTACAGCTTGAAATTTCTCTCTAGAAGAACAAAGTATAACTAAACATATATGAGGAATTTTAAAATGACACAGCTGCTGCAGCCAAAGACAGGAGGAAAAGCTGGACAAAAATTGCTGACTCTGTGAATGTGCACATTAATAGGCTTATCAATATCTCTGCTCCATCATTAAAGCACAAGTGAAGCTGACTATAATTACAATTGTGTATTCCATTAAATTAATGTGCTGCTTAGATGTATTTTGTAAGGCAATTTGAGCCTCATTCTTTCACCACAGCACTGGTGCTATTAAACAGTCTGAGAGCAAGTAACGTACAAATAAACAGAAATCAAACCATTAAGCGGGCTTCTTATAAGGTCAAACAAAATAAACATACATAAAAAACACAATTCAAAAGATGTCCTGAAATGCACTGAAAGGAAAATTAAGAAAAAGAATTCTATGTACACATGCCATGCTGTTACTCTCAGCATGTGAACATTTGACCTATCAGATGGAGCTGTGGATACACTGGCCATGAATTCAATTAGCTGCAGCCACAGCTAGTGGTCAGCTACCTTCACATCAATTCATGTCAATTTAGTGGTGACTGTGAATCTGTTTTGTTTATTATCGCAAGCCATATTGTCATTGCCGTAATGAACAATGCTGTCGTATATCATATGTCATGTAGGATGAGTCAACAAATACAAGGCTTAGTAGTTTAGTGAGTCTCTGTTTTAGGGTTGTATCACTATGCAAAGGAAAAGATAAAGAATATAGACAGTCTGGAAAAGCAATAAAAACTCCTGGCTTCTTTCGAGACCTTCTCACTATCTGTTTTTTTAAGAAACTGTCCACAGGACCTCAGGTGACAGCATTTGCTAAGAAGATTGTTTGGTCAGTAGGTGGTGGTTTTCTATGTGCTGATCTGTTATCTTCTATATAACCTAATCTGTGCTGAAGGTATGCAGTTAGGTGTGCAGCATGAGTTACCATGGCGATTTACTCCAGAAAAAGTCAACACTGTGTGACACTGCAAACCCAGAGTTAAACCTAAAGTTACCTCACTAATCCCTTAATCCTGCTTTGTGATACAGGTCTCAGATTACCAGGATCACCCCAACTTTGGGTGGTTTGAATGGTTCAGCGGCCTCATAACGAGACCATGGGTTGACCAGTTAATGACCAAATTCGTGATTGCTGTACAACACTCAGTGTGACCAACACTATGCTCATATTTTGGAGGGTTGTGTAATGACCAGGCTTGACAGTTGCTGCTTCTGGGTGATGTAATGCAACGATGCAGAGGACATGGGGGGCAGATTATCAGTAGGAGGCCAGGATCTCATTTGTCTGTGTAATGGGGAGTGTAATAAGCTGAATCGGCCCCTGGCTGCTATTGTCTGTTTATTTTGGTCGTGTGTATGTGTATGTGCCACAGGGTTTAGGTGAACCTTGGAGCATGTTATACTCACCTTCCTTATCTTTTCTGACATATCACAGAGGGTTGGTTTTCTTTAGCTAATATGGTGGAAACATTACTTCCACTTATGCAACTTGTCACATATGGATCACTGATCATGTGAAAGAGGATGTGGACTCGTGAGTGTAAGATTTACTGGTAGCTTGTTTGAAAAGGGTGTGCCTCCCAGTTCTGTGTTATCTTCTTGTCTGTTTGTAGTGATCTCTCAGGTCACACATTCCATTTTCTACCTATTCCTCTGCTTATTTTATCTTTTTACTTTACCTCCTACTCATTACTTTATGAAAATCATTGTTTTAGAGGCTGTTTCTCCTTTATTAATGGAAATTCATGGTTTGGATTTCTCTCCACATGCTTCCATGTCTCTTCCTCCCGTCTGTCAGCCTGTGCTTTTCGCTGAAGGAGATGGTCAACAGTTTTTATGCTTTCTTTCTCTGTCTCTTTTCTATTTCAGCTGCACGCCTGTCTTCTTATCATGCTTTCTTTCTTTCTTCCTTTCATTTCCCCTCCTCACTTCTTCTCTATCCCTCTGCTCCGCTGCTCTTCCAGTGGGCGGCAAACTGGGGGAGTGTGATCGGAAGAGAAAAGCGGCTGGGCGAGAAATGAAAGGCTGTAGAACGAGAGGGAAAAGGAAAGGCGATAATGTAAAGCTTGGTTTAGGTTCTTAGGATACAACTAATACGGACCTCATCAGAACCAGGCGGAATTGTCCATCAATAAGAATTGATAGACAGCTGTGAATTGCAGCCAGTGTTTGCCAGTGCTCTCTCTGTATTGATAAATCGATGCTCATTAAGATGCTCAAGAAGAAGAAGTTGGAGTTGATGAAGAGTAGTGTGTAAAATATCTTTGCTCATTGTATTGTATGGTTTTTAACTGAGGTTGAATCCAGAGAGTTAAGTATGCTTCAGCAAAACCTGATCCAACTTCATTTTTTCATGGTGAGCGCCAGGTAATTTTTTTATTTCTTTTTTATGATTGTGGATTTGGTTTTACTCCAACACATGCTGGAGTTCCATCAGACAGTTCAAGCCCTCACTTAGATAATTGAGGTGGAAAGAAGCCCACTGGTTATTGTGAAAAATGGATAGAGATCGTGAGGATGAAAGAGAAAACAGAAAGGAGGATGGAGGACAGAAATGGAGAGCTTCATGGAGTGCTTTAAACCAGTCTAATGGGGGAAGCCTCGAATGATTTTTGCAATTGATTATTGATAATCACACCCACTCGCCCACACATGAACCATCCACCAAGACACATGCATATTATACAAGCCTGCACATTGAATATAGATACTGTCTTTCAGAGGTGCAATACCGTGACACACTGTATTTACATCTGTCCTCTAAAGGTGCCGTGCGAGCTTATGAAATGCAATAGGTACAGATCATTTTTCATCAATGAGAATATGCATGTATGTATATATAGATGCTGTTAACGACTGTGTGTCTTTGACAATAACCATAAACTAAATGTCACTGTATACCACCGATGTGTGTGTGCCCACCAAACACTCCTACGTCTTTTTTCAGCAGGTCCAGCTGCTCTATCTTGCTCCCAAAAATAGAGATGAAGAATAAGAATGGAACTAAACAGAGTTGGTTGGTTGGGTTGTGTGTGTTAGCAGGGATAGGGGGAGAAGATTAACAGAGGAGGACACGTTGTCCATGACTGTTAGTATAGTGAGTAAGCATATGTATATTCATATGCAGAAACAGATTTGAAACCAGGCCTGTGCACACTCTAGCAGAAGTTAAGATCTTCTGCTGACTTTGTTATAGCCTCCACTGTCCATTTCAGTCAAGTTCAAGGCAAAGACCACAGTCACTGTCATGTCTGAGCCTGTTCTGTATGTGTTTTCAGCTCTCCAGGCAGTTCCTGTACTGTAAATGTCACATTGCTGTTGTTGAAGTCAGAGAGATTATGCAGTGAGAGTATTAGATGATGAAATAATTCATGAATCTCAATTTAATTTCTTCTCTGGCAGAATTGTGATTTTGCATACAAAAAACATCTAAGCCATAACAGACACAGGCTTTCAAATTGCCATCGTAACTTCTTTTGACATATGTTGAAGTTCTGTACTGTATATCTTCAAAGTGTCAGGCATCAAACTATATTTCTAAGTCTACATTTTCTGTGGCCTCTTTTTCATGAGCAATGTAACCAGTTTACTGTCCCCAACCTTGACATCTTAAAATGGCAAAGTTAGTAATGCAGCAGTTCCCCCAAAAACACTTTTATGAGCTTCTATTATTGCTTTTATTAGGTGCAAGTAAAAAAGGGCGGAGGGTTCTTGATGTAACATATGTCTATCTGAGAATAACTGAGGCCCTCAGACACCTGGGCCCCCAGCATGTGGCCTGTCGTTGTCAGATCAATAGATCATTTTTCTATGTCCCATGTGGCTCATTGTGTTCTGACTGTGTGCACGTTTTAGACCTCTGATGGAGCAATGGCTATTCTGAGGGAATACACAGCTGTTGTCAGCTTCACTTGTTACACTGTCAGTGCACACACTTGATGCTCTGACATACAGATGGGTGTTTTGAGTGTGTGCCCGGCAGAGGAATGGGGTCTCGTTTGAGGATTTACCCACTTACTGTGTGTTTGTCACTTAAAGAAGCAGTGATTTCACAGATTTGCAGCAGCAGTTGCTGCCATTTTCAGTTTCCTTCCTTCTGTCTTACTTCTACACAGTGTTTATGTTCCTCCCCTGGCACATCTTAAATACATCTCCATTTCCCCAAGGGGGCCATTGCCATCTCAGCAGGCTTACAACATCTCCCTCGTTCCCCTTGCACTACCTCTGTCTGTCCCCCCCGCCCTTGCTTCCCTATCTATGACATTTCTCGCAGACATTTACAGAGAGACCTTTGCGGACCTTTCTGTGCTTGGCCACTTATAGTGACTGTATGCTGCTTTTCAGACAGTACATCAGAATCATCAGGGAATTATGCTCACCAACTGCCACCATATTCTCTAAAGGAGTCATCAGCCATCTCAGCACTTCTGCATGACTCTCTCCACCTCCTCCTCCTTTATTTCCCCTCACTCCACACTCCCTTCATCTTCTTGATCACAGGCTTCTAAGGGACAGCAGATCCTACAGGTCTTGCAACTAACAGGTACAAATATGCTCATTCACTCTGTGTAACAAGGCTAGGCTACCTGTCTCTGAATGTGTGGCTGTGTTGGTACACATAGGTGTGTTAGAACTTGCATCATCTTCTCGTAACGTAAACATTCACGTCACTGAGTGGAAGTCATCTCCTCTGTGTATACACACCTATGGATTGTCCTTCGTTATGTTTTCAGCTTTGTCATATTAGTACCCATGGTAGATGCACCTGCTAGTGTGCATGTGTTCACATTTACCTTTGTCTGGATTTAATTGAGTGTGTAGGACTGTAATAGTGTATGTCAATGTGCAGTCTAACGTTTGGCGTGTTGGTGTGTGTGTGTATTTATCCTGGTAAGGTGACATCGCTTCTGTCTACTGCCTGTTTCCCTGGAGACTGATTGCAAGGAGGCATCGTTCTGACAGGGAGAGACCCCCAAGGCTAACTCATTACTACACACTTACCTACACACACGCACATACACATTCATATTCATAACCAGCACATGTAGTGAGCGACTTATCATTAAGAGTGTAACGTGTTAGTAAACAATGTGTATTTGCTCCTGCATCTGTGTCAATAAAGGCGAGGTGGGGACAGTCAGGGGAAGACCTTCATCTAGATACTACCTGGTTTGGAGTGTGTGAGTGTCTGTGTGTTGTTCATTTAATGCTACACAGGTTGTCTGGTTGTGTCTGTGTCAGCGTCAGCCTGCTGATTGAACTGAAGAAGCTCAAAAGCTCATTATCTCTGCATGCTGTCCACCAAGCCATTGATCAAAACACACTAATCACACACACAGCTGGACAAAACGAAACACGAAACACACATTCACACACATATGAGCACAAGTCATGGATAATACTGCTAATATTTTCTGTAATCATGGGTAGAACTGTTCAGCCCCTGTTTAAATGTCTCCCATAGTTGAATCCAGTATAATTTTTTTGTTTTCTCCAATTTAATTATTTTAGTAGACATTTAGGAAGTTATATAATACCACAAACTGCGCCTCTATTTCTTACTAATAAAGCTCATCATGTTGTCATCTGTTTAATCAATACACAATTAGAAAGTACTGTTTTAGGGTCTCCACTGGTTGCCTGGCAACCCAACAGCAATAATAAGGCAACAGGATGTCACCCAGGCTGGCTGTTGTTTACTAAGAAATAGTTACAGTAAAACTATTTGCAGTTGCATAAACGACATAAATTTCAATAAAAGTTGAGAAGTTGTGGAGTAATTTCAACAAAAGCAATGATTTTTAAATCTCATAAACCATATTTTATTCACAATAGAATAAAGAAGACAAATTAAATGTTTAAACTCAGAAAATGCACCATTTTAAGAAAAAAAAAAAGAAGAAATTTTGAGGTTTTTTTTTTTTTTTTTTTTTAATTTTGAGGCTGCAACATGTCTCTAAAGAGCTGGAAAACTGTGTCCAGATGAAAAGAAATGTGAAAGTCAGTTTGCATCTAAAGAGGTGACAGCTCATCTGGCTTAATGCTAGCACTTAGTTCAAAAGTCCAGTGCCCATGAAATGGACAGTTTGCACATCCGGAAAGGCATCCTCAATGCTGAAAGGTATAGGTTTTAGAACAACAAATGCCCCCATTTAGATGGTGTCTTTTTTAGGGAAGGATTTACATATTTCAGAAAGATGATGGTAAACTGCATACTGCATCTATTACAACAGCATGGCTTTGTAATATAAGAGTCCAGGTGCTGAACTTGCCTGTCTACAGTCCAGACCTTTCACCGACTGAAAATATGCAATGCAACATGAAATGAAAACATCTGACAAAGACGTAACAGGTAGAATCCTACATCAGACAAGAAATGGACAACATTCCTCTCCCAAAACTCCACTAACACGTCTCCTCACTTCCAGAAGGTTATGAACTGTTGTTAAAAGAAGAGGAGATGCTACACAGTGTTAACTCTGTTTACGCCACCACACCATCAAATTTAATTTTACCTTATTTTGTTTCTCCTTTAAATGGGACTTGATTTTTTTTTTTTTTATCAAATTTTATACAGCATCCCAGCTTTTTTGGAACTAGGGTGGTAGTCTATGATATGCGTAGTTTTTTCAGTTTGTCTCCAGTCTGTATACTAAGTTAAGCTAATTGCTAATCTCTCCAGCTCCATGTTTAACATAACAGTATTTTCTTGTTTTACTAGCCAATAAACAGTTGTACATTTTCCTAAAATATCACACTATTCCTTTAAACGGTTACAAAATATTCCTTCCTAAGTACTCTCAGCTGAGTTTAATGTTGCTGCATTAATTAAGCTTTGCAAACGAGTCTCGGAGGCATCCGATTATACTGTCTAGTTAAAAATTAATATTAACTGTTGTACACCTGCCAGCCAATCAAAACTCCAACACAAGAGAAAACCAAACACACAAGGTACATCTGTTTACAGTTGAGACATAGTGTCAGAGTAAGTGATGTGGAACCAGGAAGAAATAAAATGCTTTTGACAGAGAAAATAGCCACCGGACAGTGGGACGAAAATATAGCATGGCAGGTGAGTGTGAGGAGTTAAAGTGAGGCGCATTTCACTTTAGTGGGTGTCCAAACTGTGTGTTTAAACACATGCTGCTGATATCCAAGTCTGCATTTTTCTCATTAGCACAACAATGGTGGCTTCTTTTGCACCTCGTTTGCTTCAGTGAGTACAAATGAGATGTTAGCAGAGAGGAGAGACAGACAGGAAGAGGGAGTCTGAGCAAATAAAGACCAAAAGACAGTGAAGGCTTTGGGCGAGTTGGTAGAGGAAATCAGTGGAGAGCCAGAGCTAGATGGTATTTTTTCCTGGTGTTGTGCAGTGGCCCATAACCACACTGATATGAGGAACAAATGAACAACACTCACTTTAATGCACTCCTATTTGTGTGTCAGTATGTCTGTGCTTTTGTGTTGATATGTGTGCTACATATAAGGTGGGAAAGACTCCCAGTCGTAATATTTAGTCCTCTTAGGTTTTAATAATTATAGAAAAGAAGAAATATTCAACAGAGCAGGGCGTCAGTGAGGATTAACAAAGTAGACGGTGTGTGTGTTTCTAAGTGTTTGTGTGATGGTGAATTAATACCATTAAGGCCATGAAGCATCTACTGAGACACTAAGTAGGTACAATAGCACACTAACACACTCTATTTTCCAGGAGGCTGACTTGCAATATATATTCATGACCTTAAAATGCGATGCAGACTCTACTTAATAACGCCATGAAGGAAGCGCTGAGCAATGTGTGTCTAAATGCAGCACATAGACTCAGATTAAGAGCATGTGTGACGATAAATGTTTGCCAGCATCCTGTGGAACAGCTGAAATGTCTGACGTGAGATCCTGCATTCTTACTGTAGCTCAACTCCTCTGCTGAATAGGACGGCAGGCTGTATTCGTCATGTGACCTTGTGCTCGACAAAATGAATGCAGTTTGTTTTGTGTATGTGCGTGTGCGTGTATTTTATTCTGAAATGCAAAATGAAGCCCTTGAACTGATGTAGACAAATGAAGCAATTTACAGTGTGGCTTTTGGAAAACAAAGTGCTAAATTTTGTTTTTGAAGCTTAGAAAATGACTCAAGATAAATGTTTTGTTTGACTGTTTATCCCTGATACTTTGCATCTGTGTGCAGGATCTTTTAGTCAATATTTGACAGGTTGGAAAAGCTGGTGAAATAGGACAATGCTGATGTAAAAATTAATGAATGACGCCAGGAACAAAATTCAATATATGTTAAAAGATGAGCTATATATTTTCAATCTAACCGTTATTCTGTGTTTTTATAGGTACTTTAATATAAGTATCTAAAGGTCAGCCAGAAAAATATACAAATAGGCTGATGCTTTTAATCTTTTTCTGTTTTGTCAAAATTAAATGCAGCTACTGTATGTTGATAATGACACCTAGTGCTTTAAAAAGTGAAAAAGAAGCAGATACTGTGAACAAATAATTCTTTTTACTCACTCATTATTTTCTTAATGTCATCTTTCTTGCCCTTTACTCTACTGACACACAAACATGATAAGACAAAATTTGCATATACACAATAATTTAACAATTGAAAGGAAATAATGACAGTGGACGAAGCATGTTCCTTGTCAAAATTTTTTTTGAGTTATATAAAGACGTCAGAGAACATTGATGCAATAATTTGAGGGATACTTATCAACAAAAAAGAAGAAAAAAAAAGAAACTGCAAAAATCAGTACTGTTCCTTTTGTACTGTATTGTCTGTGAAGTCCTTGGTTAGGTAAGTTTCTCCAGTGAGAGTTACCTGCTACAAAGCATCACTGTTGCTATAGTTACTTGCAGTTTAACATAGCCTGTGCACAGAATTAAAATGGTGATTAAACCAATGACTGAAACCATGACTGAGGTGTCATCAGTCAGCCAATGTGTCAGCATTCATTTATTCATTTATAATCTAGAAACCATTCATCCTCAGTCGTTTTTTTTTTAAAGATTTCTTTCTCAGCTGTATCTCCTTTGATCTTATACCTGTGCTGTCGTGTCTGTGTGTAGTGTAAATGTTCTAGTGTACAAATGTGTTCATGTATATGTGTGAACACATGTATTTGATAGCTCAGGGTGTGCGAGGTGAGGGGGTTAAAGAAGTGCTGAGTTTTATTGATCAGAAGTTCCCTGGTGCATTGATTATAAGCCCTATGAAACCAGACAAGCAGAGGGTTTTGAGCTCGACTGCAGAGTGATATTGACGGGTGGAGTATTACCACGGTACTTTTGCTCAATGTTTGAAAGTCTGCTTTGCAAATGTTAGTTCATATTGTCTATGCTGAAGAAGCGTCGCTAATGTATACTTGCCTTTTTCACAGAGGACTGACAGATGACACAGTTTCACATCAGGGATTTTCTCCAAGTTAAACCAGAATTCTCACAGTCATTTTACAAGTGTGTGACATTAGGGATGTATGACTCTGAAAACCTTTCATTGCAATATTTTTTCTTGTGATGTAAATTCCTTTATGAAAAAATAACCAGTTTTACCAGATGACCTGACTCTCTAAAGAATTAGTTTTCCTTCAAAGATTGAGGTTCGTTGGAGATTGCATCTGGGCCTGATCAAGCGAAAGTGAACATCAACATGAAAATGTACTCTTTCACACATCATTTATCAAGTGGGCTCATTTTTTAGCTAAAGATCTCTATTTTATGTTATCCTTTTTAAAAGACCACTTGTAGAAAAAAAATTACAACCATTTTTATCAATTGTACTTTTAACACCACAGCCACCATATGCTTCAGACATAAAAATATAGCTCAAATTTGAGGCAAAAAAATTCTATCTAAAAATCTGAAAATGTATTCAATCTGTCACATTTAAAAAGACTATCTGTGAACTGTTACAGAGAAATTACTCTTTATTTGTGATATAACTATATTAGTATGGACCACCACAAGTTGTAAATAACACTGTGTTAGTGTTAAATTTACATTTATTTACATTTATCCATTTGGCAGATGCTTTTTTCCAAAGTGATTTACAGGGGAAGAAATACATTAAATAAAGCATTGTGATTATATCTGGCTTGATGTTTTAAAAAATAAGTCAACATTTTGGGTGATGCATACAATGGTAAAGTCGTCCACGTGTTACTATGGCAGCCTGTCCACATGTTACCACATTCTCAAGTAAATAAAACAGAGACTTTTCAAAATTTTATTCCAAAATGTATTTTCAGCATAGTTGAACATAATATCTAAAAGGTTTTGTCCTATTTGATATAAATTTATGTCGAGAACCACATGTTTAGAATGTTTGCGTAAAGCTTAAAAAATTTATGTACGTTTAAAGTCCACATTACAGAGCAGTAATTTGACATTTTTTACCTAAAAAGTTTATCTCCCCTAATTTTGTTATACATAATGTTAAAGGGCTTATAAATACCTACTCAAATATGTATAATACATGCATATAAGTTACTCTGCTTACATGACAGAGACTGTTGAACACGAAATGTGTCCATGTGTTACTGCTTGATTGGACTCATCTGCATAGAGTAAACATCTTTACAAGGCTTAACATGACTTTTTATGGTTTTTTTTTTTTTTTTAAGTGCAAGCTGTCATTTCATGTGAGTGTTGTGAATACAGTGAATCAATACACTGTTTGAATCACCGTGAAGGCACTGAAATAATTCCATACAATTAATGTTGCTTTTAGTTTTGCAACCAAACCTTCTATCTATGGTTTTCTCCTGTCCCTTGCTTATTTTTGTAGTTGTGGTCGACACCAACCAGAGGCTGACAGACTACTGTTTGAGAAAACCTTTAGAATCTAGTGCCAAAGAATGTGTAGCATCATATATTCAGGTTGATTGGCTTGACATGACACTGTATGTTCGACGACTGGACTATGACAGGTGGACACATCACAGTGACGAGTCTGAAATGACATGTTGTGCAGTAGTTGCTAGTTAATTGATTATAATAAGAACAAGCCAAAAAATGTGGATTATAGCTCTGTGACCCCAAATGTCACTGAATTCCTTCCACAGCAACTTTATGAACATGATGGAATCAGTCAAAACACTGCTTGGATTAGTGAATTTACATGAAGCACCATTCTGTGAAAATTACACAGTAAGGACTTTTTATATCATCAGAGCCTGAAAGATGACCTGCGCACAAAGCAAGGTCAGAGGTCAGAAGTTGCACGGACCCCAGAGACAGCATTACTACGAGCAACCATCCTCATTGAGCTACCTTTAAACAGGTGTTGAGTAAGAGGCTGATGCTGCTAAGGTTACCTGGGACAGAAGAAAGGACAGGGTGGGTTACACAGAAAAGATGCTGACCCATGAAGTTTAGAATGGAATTGGTACAAATTGATTTTAGAGTCAAACTTTAAAGGTGTAGTCAAGGTAAAAAAAAAAAATGTAGTACTTGTAGTAATGGCAGGTCCTGAGAGGTCCACAGTACTGATATTTCAGAAATGAGGACATGAGAGAAAAAGTATTTTAGCCACACAAAAACATTCAAGTACAAAAGTTTTTCACATTT
>JAPQRP010000010.1:35493264-35520604 GCA_037367295.1 Apogon hyalosoma
ATTATTTAGTTATTTTTGAGTATGTTTTGTGTGAGATTATCATTATTATTATTATTATTATTATTATTATTATTATTATTATTATTATTTAGTTATTCATTAACATCTGTGTCACAAATAACAACTGACAAGTGGATCAACTGAAAGTTCTTTTGAAAAACTTTTTTACACGTACCTGAGAATATCAAATGGTATAACTACAAAAGGTGTTTATAGGGTATTTACATTAACCTAATATTAAAACCACTGACTTGCTTCTAGGTGTTTGTTTTGCTCTTCATCTTTGTGAAAAGACAAATTATGCGATTTGCCATGAAGTCTCGAAGAGGACCACATGTTCCACTTGGCCACAATGCTCCTAAGGTAACAGTGGATCAACCTTTGATTATTAGATGAAATGGTTGGGGTGTCTTAAATGGGTATTGATATACTGTGTATAGATGAGTATTAGGATTTCTCATATTAATTTGCTTACGCAGTATCTCAGCTCTCTTTATCTTTCCATCATGATTCTTTTTGAGGTTAGTTTTTGGTTAGAGTAAGAGTTGTCCCTGTGGCTTTAGCTAAGGTTAATGTCTCCAGGAAATAAAAGTAAATCAGTGTGATGTTTCTGAAGTGATGAAAACCAATCTCTGTGTGTATTTCTTTGTGTAGGAGCTGAGACAAGAAATAGAGGCCAAACTGTGCCAGGTCCAGAAAATCCACTTTGAGCCTCGTCTGTTGTCCCCAGATGATGACAGGCTAAAGCACAAAGACCGGTCTGGTTAGAGGAACACATAAACACAGATACACTCACATCAGTCCTGATACAACACATTCACAGTGTTGATCACAGTCATCAGAAGACTATGTGTGTGTGTTGCAGATTCCTGTGATTACCTGTACAGGATGAGAGCCCTGGATGCCATCAGAGACACTGGTAAACACTGCTGGTTTTTGACTGTGCTGTTTTCCATACTGAGCTTTGTATAAATATGTAAATACTTTTTATATTAGTGGATTTTGTCTGACATTTGTCTTTTTTTATTAAACATGTATTACATTTATACAGCACATTTCAATATATTTTTCTGTGTCAATAGTTTATCTTCTTGAAGTTAGGTTTTCTTTAAAAAAAAACAGCTTATTTACATTAAATTACTAATTATATAAATAAATCAAACCATGCTGTATGCTCTGTTGTTAGACCTCCCTTTTCGTGAACTGGGTGGGACGTCTACTGCTGTGACGGGGAAAAGATTTCGGACGTGGCTACTACAGCTACGTAAATCACACTGCCTGTTCCGAAACAGCCAAGACAAGACAAGCTCCCTCATCGACACAGTGTTAGATGGTTACAACAAAGCTCGCCATGGGTCAGAGGTCAGTGTTTGTCTGTTTAAGAGACATATTTTCAAGACATAAATAGAATTATATTTACGATGTGATATTGATAATATAGTAAGACTGGGATAATATTGTATTACTTACTCTAATGATATGTGATACACGTTGTATTCCTGCACAAAGTAAACATGATGTACAAAATTGATGTACAAAATGATGTACAAAAAAAGACTCCATGCATTGTTTTGTACTATATTCCTCTCAGTTGTCAAATTTTGTGAAACTGACTCTACAGTACCATGAATAAATTTATAATTTCCCTTTTACCTTTTTAGGATAAAATTTTCTGTCCTCATCACTTTCACAGACTGTCTTCAAATATATCAAGTATCATAAAATTGCTTTATTATGATACTATCATCATTAGAAACAACATATTATGAATTTCTCTGTGATTCCCACCTGTAGTAAATGTATGTCTTTTAATTGCAGCCACATGATTAGCATGATTGCACTTAAATGATGTATGGAGTCAAAATTTGAACATAGATATTGCTCATAAAGTAATAATGACACTAATATTATGTGCAGATCTTGTTTTCGTGATGAAGTATGTCCTCACTGGTGTTTGCCTTTTGTTTGTAGGCTTTTGGTGAAGCTGAGTTTTTGAAATACCAGGAAGCTCTGACTGAACTGGCCTCTGTGTGAGTGATTTTCCCCACTTTGCTTCCCTTTTAAGCTAATCTCTATGTGGAATGTTAATTATATACTCAGAACAATCTGTTTCTCCTTCCTCTGTTTCAGTGTGAAGTCTCACAGCAGTAGCAGCAACACTCCGAGCCAGCACCATCAGACCGCAGCCAAAGACTTGACCATTACCACAGAGCCTGCGAGCCCCTCCACCTCCCCGACCCAAACCACCTACCTCACATCTACAGCTCAGCAGCGTAGCAAGCGGTCCAGACACTTCCTGGAGTTAAAGAACTTCAAAGACAACTACAACACTCTGGATAGTACGCTTTGAAAACCTACAACACCCGTCCAAAGGAAAAGTCAACGACCTGTGCTGCCAGTGTAAAAGTGCCTAGAGTGAAGTCAGAAAGCACTGCCTTTATGTACTAACCCAAATTGCCTGGTTTACAGTTTACTACATATCAGACGTATGTTACAGTGTGCTTTACCTTAATGTAACTTGTGCAAATATCATTGTTAATGCACGCATGCCTGCTGTATTTGGGCATAAATAACTAAGACAAACAGCTATTGCAAATGATGTTAAGAAGCAAGAGTGATTTGACCAAAACACACTAGAGCTCTGGGAATATGCAACAGCATTAGACAATCAGTATTTATTGCACAATATAAAAGCCTATGCACACTTGTGAAAGTTGACTAACTGCATGTATACATCCCTTTAATTACTAGTACTTGTGATCTGCAGAATGAGAAAACCAGTGTTACTGGGCAGTTCACACTGAGAAAAACATACACTGTCACATGTGTTTATGTGTCTGTCTGTCTGTCTGTCAGTCTCTTCTATGAATTAAGCGCCTCTGACTTTTTAGCCTTAAAGTGTTGTTTTACAGAAGCCATACTTGAAAACATTATTTTTCTGATTGAATTTTAATCATGTTCCAGACTGGTTTTAACTTTTTAATCTTCTTTTCAGTGCAATGTAATTTAATAGTATTCCAGTTCTTAATTGGATTCTGAATGTGAAATCTTACATCTGAGGACGTCTCTGACGAAGTATTGTTTCTTTTACGCTACATTAGAGGTTGACTGGCATCCAGTACTTATTTGGGAGTAACAGTCATCAGATATGAATTGTAATGCCAGTTTTATTTTAAGTGGTGCTCTCTGTACAAATTGCCATCCAAATAAAACGTGTAACATACAAGTTGTATATTCAATCCTGTTTTCAACACATTATCTATAGTGCAAATATTGCCCAGCAGAGGGCAGTCTCTTCATAGTAATGTGCTGTTAAAACCCAGGTTAAATCAGCCATGCAACTAAAGAGCTGTAATTTTCAGGACTTTATTCAAAGAGACACAAACACAGATAATAGATTAGAATACTAGTCATATAAAATCTCTATCACACAGCCAAGAGGTTTATATTATAAATAAATACAAAGAACGTGGTTAGGCAGAAATTACAAATCACATCAGAGAATATTATTTACAACACACAGTGACTACTTACATAGTGGCAGGAAACTGAAATGTTTTACAAGAAGATTGTATAAAGTAATGACACCTCTATAAAGCAGTAATGTCAAATATCTTCATCAGCACTGACATTATTTTTTCTTTATGCATTCACTTTAGTAAGGTGCCATATTGTCTTAGTTTGAGACATAAAGCCACACTGTAATTAAGAACTCAACAAATCAACCACCCTCATAAATCCACATAGGGTTTTCTACAGTCTACTGTCAGTATTTACAATCAAAACAAATGATTCACTCATTAAAGTGAACAGTCCAAACAAGGACAAGAGTTAGCTCTTCTGGTTAATGAATGACTGATCCATTACGACACAGGAGTAAGTCATATTGATGCTACATTACATTACCGTATATGGTCTTCTCATAACCTAGTTTAGATCTTGTAAAATATGTCATTTTACACTTTGCACGACAGCTCTGTTTTGATAAAACTAAGCAGATGTTATAAACTCAAAGGTCAAAGAAGTAACCACACATGGTAAAATGTGGAAACGTCTGCAAATAAACTGTTAACATGCAAAACATCAAATGCATGTCAGCTGACCAGTACACCTATGTATTGACATTTAAGTTCTCTCACACACACATTCATTCACTCACATTCACACATGTATAGACACACAACAAGCTGTGCATGTGTGCTAACAAACTTTGTAAAAAAAAAAAAAATCCTTCAAGAGTCTACACTGAGTGGAAATGTTGATGTGGGTGCAGTGCAGAGAAGTTACGTCTCTGAGCTTAAATATTCACGGACTCAGATCTAGAAGTAAGCGGCTGTTTGGTTTCAGTTCTAATTCAGAAAGGGTTAGTGACTGAGCCCCTCTGTTTTCTTTCTGCGCAGCGCCTTCATGACTTGATCTCGATGACTTTGATGAAAGGGAGTGGCTTGTTAGACGAGGTGGAGGGCTTGAGTGGTTTACTGAGGGGACAAGAAGAAAAAGAGACACGACACATTAAAAACAGCATCAAATCACGAGTCTGTATATGTGTTTGCACGTCTTCGGCAAGGCCAAAGGTAGAAATCAGTGCCTAATAAGTTACCTGTAGACAATCTGGGGATTACGCTCTGATGAAAGGTAGGAATTCGACCTTTGACCTCCAAGAAAGTAGTCCATCTGGTCATGCATCTCCCGGTTCTGCACAAACAAGAAGTCATGGGTCAGTTTGTATGGTAAAAGACAAAAAAACACAAAACAGGTAACCTTTTGTGTCCGGTAAGATCATTTTCCTCTCAAATTTCTTATCGCTCTGCAGAGATCAGGCTGAGAAGGATTTATTGTTTGTTCTCTGTCACTAATTCCTCCTGCCTTTGCTCCGACTCTTCACTCTGAACCCATCTAAAAATATATTTTATAGGAGAGAAAAATACGCAGCTCTCACCTCAGCTTCCAAGAACGCCACTTTCTCCTCCAGCTCTTTGATCACGCGGTCCCGCTCCTGGATCACCATGCGTGAATTCTGGAGCTGAAGAGGAACAAACACACAGTGAGCTCTAAGCTCTTTCCAAATATGAAATGGAGATAAAGTGTTTGCATTATAGAGTCTCGCACATGTGCATCTCACCTGTTCAATCATGTGTCTGACTTTCCTCTGCTGACTTTTCAGCATGTCATCCAGATGGTGGATCTTTTCTTTAAGAATCGCCACCTCCTTCTCCAACTGCTCAGCCCTAAAAATATACATGCAGTTTTATCACACAGCTGTTGATTTGACACATTACGTAGTTGTGTGTGTGTGTTGATGACAATACTACACATTTCACAGTTAATGAATTTAAACTCACCTCTGCTCCCCTTTCTGGTCACCCTCTCTGATTTTGCGTAGTTCACTGAGTTCTTCCTCCCGGTTGCGGATTTCCTCCCTCAAGGTGGTACTCTCTTGCTCCATCCCTCCCAGCAGCCTCTGGAGTTCTTCAATGCGCTTGTCTTTCTTGTCACTGGCTTCTTCTGTGGTCTTCAGTTTCTCCTCCTGTTCACTTAGACGGTCCCTCAACTGGTTCCCTTCAGCCTGGACAGAGGGGAGAGAAGAAGAGGTGTTTTGTTGCTTTGTTTCATTTAAAATAAGCAGTGGAAGAAGTACTGAAAAGTAAAATCTACTAAATATGAAAAAAAGGTACTGTAAAAGCCCAGAAAATAGTCAGTGTTACTACTATACATGATGTTTTTGGAATCATTTTCCTGGTGCATTAATATGTTTGCTGCATTTTATTGCTGTAGACATTTAATGTTGAGCTCATTTTAATTATTTTATATACTGTTGTGCAGTTTACTCTAAAGCACAAGTGTCAAACATGCATCCTGTGGGCCAAAACTGGCCCGCCAAAGGGTCCAACCTGGCCCATGGGATGAATCTGTGAAATGCAAAAATTACACTGTAGATACTGAAAATCAATGGAGTCAAAATAGTTTTAATTTTAGGTTCCACATACTGAACAATTCACTCTAAAGTGGATCAGACCAGTAAAACAACTATCTGAAAAGTCAACTCTGATAGGAAAGGAAAACAGGCCTGTTTTCAGCACCATGTAAATGTATTTTCCAGATAATCCGGGAGGGTTTTAAAACAGTTTATTTATCCTAAGGAGGATGTGAACTCATAAAGAGACATTTAATCCTTATCACAAACATTCAGAATCAACATATTTGAAGATATGTGGTTTTTACTTGACAGGAACAGAATGAAAAGTGACTGAAGCTGTCAGACAAATAAAAAGTACTATTTGCCTGAGTAAAAGTGCAAATTTGCAGTACAAGCCCCTTAAATGTGCACTGAAGTAGATTAGTAAAGTGAAAGTATTTAGTGACATTTGACTTCTGCTGAAAATGCAGTGTTTTTATTATTTTGCATTATAAATACTGCATGTATGCGTTACCTGCAGCCTCTCTTTTTCCTCTTGGTGTTTCTTCTCAGCCTCTTGGAGCTGTGCATACAAGCGCTTACTGACTTCTCTCAGTTTGGCTCTCTCTGCTTCATCATCCACTTCCTAATAGAGAAAGAAAGAAGTAGATTGATGATTTAGTGGTTATGCAATATAACATCTTGTTTGCTGACGTGAGAAGAAAAAAAGCTCAGTGTTTCTGGCTGTCTTAAAGACAGCAGGCGTGTCCGTGTGCGTCAGCGAGGCAGCTGGATTTCAACCAATATTTCCCTCCTTTTTCTGCAACACTGGGAGTAAGCCATACATATAGCATGAGTCACAGTTAAATACTATAATTAGGGCAAAAACAATCACGCAAACTCTTTGTTGTCAACACTGTTGTGTTAGCACAAAATACTACTGACATGTACACAATAGTGGCTGATAGAGGTGTACGGCTCAAAGACAGTAACAAAGCGATTAAAGGATGAAACAGCTGAGGAATGCTGGGAACAATGACGAAGGCCTGAACACAATAACGCATGCAGGCAAAGGAACAGCTTGTGCTAGAACAGCCCTCTCACACATTTTTATGCACCCTAGGGTAATATAAGCACTTTTCCCTTTCACTCAAAGCAAGACTCGTCACTGTTTGCCTTTCTGTTTAACTTTACACCTTTTCCTTGTGTACATCTGGGAGCTGCGTGTCAAAGATCACTTTACAGGCTTCACATGAAACACACTGGCACGCATTGCTAAGAGGAAAACACACATTTAACTACGTTTGTAAAGACACACTCACACACACACACACACACACACACACACACGCACACACACACACACACACACACCCTGTACATAACCAAACAGACTGCTCACCTGTGCGTCTGGTTTAGAGCCTCCTTTAGGTGAAGGTGAAGTGCTCTTTCTGAACGGAACGCTGACCTTCCACCCATTAGTGTGTGACTGGAGGGAGAAAAAGAGGAAATGCGTAAGGAAAAGTAAAAGATAGAGATGAGAGAGGTGGAGGAAATTCCACTGAAGTCACAGGATGTAAGGTTAACAATGGTGAAGGCACAACAGAGCAGCTCCAAGTAGACGTACCTTGTTTTTGGCTGCCATCTGCTCCCTCAGTGTCTTTAGGCAATACCTCACCTGTAAATACACCAAGTTTTTGTAAGTTATTGAAACAATATCATATTTTTTTGTCTATAGTGTGTGTAGCAGCACTGTTAGTTGAAGCGTCAGCCTCTCCCAACTGATCGATACATAATATTCAGTATCAGCGCCGGGAAAACAAGGGAGGAGACGCAGACAGAATCATGTGAGCGAGGAGGAATTTACATGATGCAAACTAATTCTTCGATAATTCAAGGCAGAGAGAGTTAAAGTCAAAGTTGAATTCTTGCCAGACTGACCTCTTGTATCTGTGAAACTTCATCTGACAACATCTTCAGGCTCTGTTGGTGTTTCTGCTGCTCTTGTCTGCGTGCCTCTAGATACACCTGCAGGAGGCAAATACATGGATGTAAAACCTACAAACACGTTCACATAAATACAAAGCAAAACAAACAAAAAGTCCAGCCAAAACGCCACTCCCACCTTGATGACCTCCACCTGCTCCTCTGTGGATTTGATGGGTTCGGGGGTCAAGGATGTCCTGTCACTTGCTGGTTGTACCACTGCAAATGCACGTCCGATGGGCTGCAGAATAAAGAGCAGAAGGGTTACATTATGCACGTTGTCACATGAACATGGGCGGATGCACTTCCAAGCACCATAAAAAAAAATGTCACAGTGTTTTGGGAATACAGGAATGTTTGTGATGAGTACTGCACAGCAGCATTTGGAAAAACCCAGTAAAATTCAATTCAACTATTAAACTACTTCAACAATAAACTCCTTTTCCTAGACTTCTGAGAAAATGATTCCTGTGTCTGTGTGCACGGCTGACTGTCAGTGTCTGTAATCAGGAGGCAGAAACATTTAGCGATAATCACCACAGAGGCCTGGACTATCCCATAAACATCTGGTTACTCTTTTGGAAGTGGTAGACAGACTTGGTCAAAACCTACAAGCCGAGAGAGCGGGGGGGGGCAGTGCAGAGGAAGGTGGAGAGGCGTTATGTAACTCCTCTGCTCTGGTGGTCCTTTTTTGGTCCTGATTTCAGGAAGAACAATGCCTGTCTTGAAACGTTTTGAGTTGCCTTGTGTGGGATGAACACTAATGAGAAGCAGTGGCCGCAGTGTTTACAACCACTAAGAGTCTCTGGACAGTTTGTGTGTAGGAACATGGAATAAATACACAGTAGCTTTGGACTATTAAGACAGTTAACTGAACTTTAACCCATACAGACCCAAACATCCACTGGTGATCAAAATCATCTACTGATCTAAAGTGTCTAATACCTGTTGATCCACTAATCCTATCAATACATGTAAATAATTGGTGTAAAATATAGTTTGTCATCTTTTCATGGTCATCAGATATGACCCATTTGGATGTTCAGAGGCTCCATAATGAACATGGACACATCCTCTACAACACTGATTCAACAGTAAAACCCATGGAGTTGGATAAATGACAGTGGATGGAGACAGTTCAGTTATTGATATATTTGCTGAAAATGTGACTTTTCTTCAGTTTTCTCTGTTTTGATATAACCTTTGAATTTATTCTGCGTTTTCATGACCATCTACATTAAATGGAGGAAATTAAATATAGGAAAACACATGATTTACAGTGAAATTTCAAAACACCACACATAATAACACACATTAAAGCCTAACTTTCTATCTATTCATGCTCTGCTCTTCCTCACACCACTCTGATACACTCTGCTCTAGTGTCAGACTAAAGATCGGAGGTTATTAATGTCCAGGATGTTCTCACCTTGTCCCGTTGCTGCTCTGTGCTCCGAGCTGCCTGGTTCTGGTCGTGGAGTGTGAGACGGAGCCGCCTGCACCCCTCCTGAAAAACCCAACGAAGACAGGAGAAAATGAAATGAATCCACAAAGAGGCCGTTATGTGATGGAGAGACTGATTGAGGACTATTTTGAGGAGGAGAGGGGAAAAAGAGGAGGAGAGACTGAGTCATACTCACTGAATGAAACAGTGAAGGAGGGAGAGAGGGGGCAGTAACCAGTAAGAGAGAGAGGTAAGAGCGTCACAGAGGACGCCAAAGTTTTTCACAGCTGCACAGAGACAGATTGTTTGATTTAAACTGTGTGCTATGGACGTCACAGGGACTTAGGCGGCAACTCTCCAGCCAATTGAAAGCAGCCGCTGGATTTCTGGGAAAGTGGGCAGAAAATGTCATGTCAAACAAGACACGACATTTCCATGGCAACAAAATCACACAGTAGCCATAAAACACTCACAACTCACAACATAAGAAGAAAGAAGAGCAAGACAAAGACAAATCAACACACACATGCAACATAGAGAACATGAAAAAGCAAAACTCACAAGCGTTCCTCGTTTCGTTTTACTCAGAAGTACATTTACTGGGAAAAGGCTCAGCCGGGATGTGACTGGGTGTGTGTTCTCCAGTGCAGGGAACCCCCCTCATAAGAGATATCTAGTGTGTGTGTGTGTGTGTGTGTGTGTGTGTGTGTGTGTGTGTGTGTGTGTGTGTGCAAGTCTGAGTATGCGGATATGAGGGAGGAGGCCAGAGACATTATATAAGCCATTCCAGCCATCACATCTTGTTCTGTTTATTTTTCTGTGTGTATCCCTAGTGTCCTCCTCGTGGGTAAATTCATGTCAACAAGACACAAAACAGGCAAAGAAGGAACGACACGAATGTAGACACATGCAACGATGCAGAAAGTCAAATTGACTTGACTGAGTGACTGAGTAAATTAAGGAAATCCATGTTTTTTTGTGTTGTCAGACAACACATTTTGCTTATATCATAGAGGCTATTTGTTTATATTATTAATGTAAGAGCATTTGTTAAAATCTTTTTAGTCCTTAATCATCTTAATACGATAAAACTACTGAAATTCTATTACTGTTTGGAAATGCTTGAAACTATAAAGTACCACACTGAAATTTTATAAAGTACTTTGTCAAAGTTAGAATTTTCATGTGGAAATCTTATTCATACATATAATATACATATACATATTGTCTTTATAGCTTGGCAAATGTATATGTTTCAGTCTAAATGCACTAGTTTACATATCTGTGGTTTCTTTCATGCTAGATATTTTTGTATGTTTAAACATCTTGGCAAGTGTCATTGTCTTGTTCTGTTGGTAGACCAAATGCATAAATATCTAATAATAATCTAATAACTTCTGAACCACTAATCTTATCAATATATGTAAATAATTCAGGTAAAATGCAGTTTCTACATCCTTCCATGGCATCAGATGTGGCCTAGGCTTATTTGGACGTTCAGGGGTTCATAGGGGTCATATTCTGCAACATTTATTCACCAGTAAAACTTGTGTAGTTTGACAAATGGACAGTGGTTGTAGACATTGTTCAATTCATGATAGATTTTGCCAAAAAATTACTTTTTCCTCCTTTCTTTGTTTTGATACAAAAACCTTTCCATTTACTCTGAGTTTTTATGAACATCCACATGATCAGAATTAAAAACAGGAAAATACCAGATTTTCACCGAAAAATGCAAAATACAGAGAGTAATATTAGGTTATATTCAGAGAAAAATTCATTTGGAAGAGGTCACTAAAATAGATCTAGAACTTTATCTGTTAATTTTAATAGCATTTCCCTCCCCTTTTATTGCTTTTTCTTTTTTGTTCTGGGGAGCCAAGTTTTTGCAGTGACTGTTATGAAACAGCACGTGTACACATATTTTAGATTCACTGGTGATTTATAATTTAATGAGACTGGTGTCTGGGGTAATGTGAGGAATTGGACTTATTCTGGTGATCATGATTGCCATGTTTGTCTTTCTTTAAACTGCATTTGAGTGGGTGTGTGTCATCATTGTTTGTGCCTTCCTGTATAGTAAATCTTTATTTCTTTTGTACATATCGTGCAGCACAAAAGGGTACTTAATGTTACCTTGCATGTCTTGTTCTAATCTCATACTGTTCATTGTGGTACTGAAACTGAATAAAAGACGTGATTCTCAGAGAGAATTTTTACTGTATCTCCTCAAGTATGTACCATGGTGTCTGGTGTGCAGAATGGCCTTGATTCTAACCAGGGGTGAAATGTACTGTGCTGTGTTGCATGATAAAGATAAAGAGCAGTGAGAGGTTATAAAATGAAAGGCATGTCTTCCAAAGAAGGACTTTAAGATTAGAAGGAAGTACAGTAACAGGAGCAAAAGCACAGTGGGAGGAATAGGAAAGAAAAAGAAAGTCAGACTGAAAGAACAGTAAGTAGAAGCAGGGGAAATAACATGCGGGGTGGGGGTCCAGTTACAACAAACAGAAGTCAGTAAAATGAAAGCAAAATGCCCCCCTTCCTCAACATGTTTTCCTCTCAGATTACCAACACCTAAAAGCTCTACTAGGGCAGAGCGATTATGGGAAAGAAAGGGAGGAAAAGAGAGGAGGGGGAGAGAAAAGAGAACAGTGAGAGGGTTGTTAAGAAGGAATCCATGGTTATACAACTTCTCCGGCCCTTCAGACAAAGAGTCCAGCTAATCCTCACTCCTTCATCAAATCTGTACACGCTAGTCTCTCTCTGTCTGTTATCCTTTTGTATCCGCATTCCCAAAAATGCTGTTTAACCCACCTTCAAAGATAACCTGTAATACTAGACTTCCCTGGATCACAGACAAAGAAACCGATGGGATGTGCTCATGGAGGCTGACGCATGCATGCACACGTACACAGCCGTTCACACACGGAAAAACACACACAATAACTCAGAGTACACACTACAGGGCAGAAACCTGAACCTAAGCACACATAGCATCCACACTGATGGGCGCACTGACAATGGGCACAAAAGACCATGGGGTACAGCCAGGCTGAAAGGCTTAAAGGGTATGAAGACGCTTTTGTTTTCCATTTTGGTTTAAAAGAGCGTGTAAATCATCTGAGGGGGAGTACTGATAAACAGACAGCTGATCAATGTTAAGACAGTGGAGCAGCAGCGGACATTAAAATGAAAGTAGTAAAAAATAAAATCCTCCGTCGCCTCCGAGTCTAGCATTTCATGAAAAAAAAAAAAAAAACGCTCAGGTATGTGTGTGCGTGAGCACTTCAGCATCCATTAAATCACTCCATCCCTCTCATGCACCACCTCCCCCATACCTGCAGCACAGATGTCACTTTTGTCTTCTGTCCAAATACAGTGTAAACTTTAGCCCAGGAGGCCTCGAGTCGACAGGTGTGAGTCGACAGGGTTAGGTATCATGTCAGAGTTTACAGTACTGATGCCAAATCCAGTTTCAGTACCAGACTTTTACTTCTGTCAGTGCTTTGCTTTGGGAAAGTGTAAAAAAACATTGTAAAGACTTACATGAAAGAAGACGTTTATCCTTCAGTACAACTTAACTGCCTGGTATTACTTACAGAAAGAGGACATTTTATAAATTATATTGGTTGATTAAGTTTATTGTTGATGTTGTTGTCTAGAGATGGGCAATATGGCCACACATTTCAACCTCAACTTTTTTTTTAATGTTTGGAAGATTTATGGTTTGAATCAACTGTCCTGGCTCCATGATCTGAAGATAAAACTTGATTAACCCATAAAGATCCAAACATCTATGATTGTTCAGAACTATGTACTGATCTAAAATGTTGAATACCCTTTGATCCAGTAATCCTATCAATACAAGTAAATAATAGGTTTAAAATACAGTTATTCATATTTTCATGGTCATCAGATATGACCCATTTGGACATTCAGAAGCTCCGTAGTTACCTTGGAAACACCGTCATCTTCTACAACATTGATTCACCAATAAAACCCATGGAGTTTGATAAATGACAGTGCATGGAGACACTTGGTTTGGTTCAGTTAATGATATATTTTGCTGAAAAAGTCACTTAATCTTCTGTTTTCTCTGTTTCTGATATAATAACCTTTGAATTTACTCAGAAATTTTATGAACATCTACATGATCAGTAAACTAAATATAGAAAAATACCTGATTTTTACAGAAGAAATGCAAAATAAAGAGGATAATATTACAATAAACGGTGATAAAGCACTTAAGAAAGGGCAAATAGAGAAAAATTCATTTGAGAACTGTCACAAAAGTCACACCGGGTCTTTAGAAGAAAAAACGTGTCTTAACTCAAACTACTGTATATGCCATAGCTGACTGGAGAAACACATTCACAATTCATGTTTTACAAAAAGCAAACAGGTTGCATTTTGAATATCTGCTGAGTGACAAAGGTCTCTAAAAGAATGATCTCGATTTTTCTAGATTTTGAGAAAGCACAACCTTGATTTATTGATTTAAGTACATAAGTTGCCCAACCTTATGTTGGCCCTTAAGAGTCGACAATAGGTCGACCTCAAGAATGAAGCATATAACCTACCAGTGAGGTGAGCAAATCTTTCTTGGCTATATTTCTAAAAAAAAAAAAAAAAAAAATTCAATTAAATAGTGTCAAAAGTCTAGCAGCTGAAAAAACAAAAAAATGTAATGAAGTTCAGTCATTTAAGGCTTAACTTAATGCTCTTCAATTAAGAAGTTGTGTCTCCTGTCTGGCTTCTGAGATACAAGAATATTATGCAAATATTTGGTTTAGTTACTGGTTAAATTTAGCTCAATAGCACCTTATTAAGCCAAAATTACATTTATTTTCTTGAAATGAACTTTCATAACCTAAATTGTTTGACAAGATTTTTATTAAGAGTAATTTCCCAGAAACAAGCCTTTTTTTCTCTCTTGAAATTACTCTTTTTTTTTTCCCAGTTCTAACCTCATTTTACTTTAGATTAATCTGCAAAACACTTCTGTCTATCAGTGTTAATCATTTTCTTTATTAAAATAAAAAGTAAACAGGAACAGGATCGGACTAAAATGTGCATAACTCAGATATATTCATTCACCGAATATGAAAAAACCCTTCAGACTAATATTATATTTTAGTAAAATTCCAAGGACACATCCTGTTAGTACCCAACATGCTCTGGGTCCAGAACACAGACGCTCTCTTGTAAATCCTTAAGCATCTTGTATCTGAGCTGTAATTCCCAGGCTGATGGAGGCTGATGTCTGCCTGAGGCTTGGCCCTTTCAGTCAGTCAACAGTCTGTACAAACTCAAAGGTTAAATAAACTTTAAAGGGACGAGTCAGACTGAAGTGTGAAGTGTTGAATGTGTTTTCCATCTTCAAAAAGTCTCAACAGGTTTCGCTAAAGCCGAGTCATGAAGTCATCTCACACTCCGCACTCAAGATGTAATTATCTTTACATTATCATACTCGGTTGGGTATTTTACTAGACTGTGTGACATGTAAACCAGGTGTGCTGATACATATTTCACTCATTTTACCACATAGATGCATTTATGTTTGGACTATTTCCAGTCACTGATGTCAGACACTCCTGACTGAGACGACGGTGACTGAGGATGAGCAAAGACATCTGGAATGTATGAAGTCATGCAATGCAGGGAACGTAAATGACCACAGGGATAACTGTAGCTTTATTTAAAAGTGCATGAGTCAAATAAAACATGTTTTTGTCTCACTGTGGAGGAAAACTGGGCCTTCAATTTCAGTTAATCAGATCTACAAGTTACCAATCAGATGTTTCTGTCTGCAACAAATATAACACAGCATTTAGTTTTTCAGACTGTTTTTGTTCATCTGGTCTTATTTAGGGATATGATCGTCTCAGTTCCAGGAAATACCGTAACATCCAAACAAAACACTTTCTCTGCTACATTCCTTTTCCTAATGTATCCTTCCAGTCATGCCCCTGATAAATGGTTTGAGGTCCTTTTTTTTTTTTTTTTTTTTAAATATTCTTCCATTCCTGCTTGTCATTATGGCATGTTACAGACAGAAGTGAAATACCTCTGAGGTTTTATGAAGTCTGACCTGAATAACCATATCACATGTAAATACTGCTGGGTGACTATTTGCCTATTGGACTGGACTTTGATAAAGATGAATTTGCGTTCTGTATGAGACTGATGCAAATCAGTGACATGTTAACATTTGATACATGCTATTTAAACAGTAGTTGAACAAACATGGAGTTTCATCTATTGCTTCACAGCACATTCCTGAACTCAATTAATCAGTTTATTACGAGTGTGAGTGGTGCTGCCCTTTGTACACTTTGACCTTTTTCACATTTGTACAGTTACACAACTGTAACTGATATTTAAGTCTAGACTTTCACTATTAACACAAATGTAGAGTCAGGCTTTCAAATTCTGCACTGGCATAAAAGACTGACTCTGTCACTTATTTAAATATTATTATGAAATGTCACGGTTAGTGTGCACAATGGCTTTTCATAAGAGAATATGGATTTGTCTGCTGCTGGCAGGTATGAGTTCAGCAGGAGGCTGCTGATAAGGTGAAAGTGTCATGTTGCTCCGCAACCTCATAAACCACAGGACACGTTAACGGTTTGCTTTTATTCAGAACAAGGTCAATGATTAAACAGCTGTGGCCAGAGACACTAGATGAAGCTGCTGATCATTCATTTACAAATATTTAACAAAAAACAAAGTTTAAGGAAGTGTCCTGCTTAATCTAGTGTAACACAGCTTCACATGCACAGGTGGTGACATACTGCAGAAGAGCTTTTCCCAGTGTGCCTCTGAGCTGCCTTCAGTCTGTCACAACTGCACATGTAAGCCCCCAAATGATGCAGAGGGAAGGACCTGTGACAGGCACAGATGTTACTGGGCTAAGGCTGCCATGCCATGTGTGTGTGAGAGTGTGTGTGCTAATACTTTTAATACTATAAGGACATATAAGTAGATGAAGCCACTCAGCCTAAAGATCTATCACACATCACAGTCACAAAATCACAAAACCCAGAGCCTGCAGTCCATAAATCTGACAACACAGCCCTGCAGACAGTTCAATACTAAGAATAAACAAAGCATCATCTACTAAAAGGAGGAAGGAACAACACAGAAAAAAGGAAGGAAAGATGTCAGTTTTCAGATTTCAGTTCGATTCATTCATTCACGAACAGCTTATTTTCATCACGAAGCTTCCGTAAAATAAACCAAAAACACACTTAACTATGTTTCTAATTGAATATACAGACCTGGAGGCTGTAATAGAAATGTCATATGGAGTCAAACTTACCCCATAATCCTGATTCCGGATGTTGTCAAATGTGCACAAACTCCTTGTGACTCCGTTCATGTTTGAAAGCTATAAATACACAAAGAACCCAACAAATAAATAAATAAATAAAGTGTGTATGCAGTGGTCCTTCCTCAGACTGGTGTGTGCGGGTCCACGGTAGCAGCAGCTGTTCTCAGCCCACAGACCCGGTGTGCTCAGGAGTCTGCCTCCTCCTCTTCCTCGAAGCTCCGGTAATAACTTAGCTCACTTTTCTCATCACGTCACTGTGGGAGTGCGCACACCAACCCGCCCACAACACGACACGACAAAGCCAAATAGGGAACTGGGGAACTGGGGGAAATGTGTGCGGGGGGGTCAGAGGACCGGCTGTACAGCTCTAGGGACAAAAAACAAAAATACATAAAATAAAATAAAATAAAATAAAATAAAATAAAATTAAATAAAATTAAATTTAAAAAATGGTATCACCAGAGTCATGATGTGATAGTGGTGTGAGTATAATATATTTGTAATAGTGTCACATGAATTAGATCAAATCCAGTCTCTGCTGAACGTGTGTGGTTCATTTTACATCTAAATAATTCATTGGAAAAGTTTAACTCCTGAATGAACCCGTTTAAGAAGTATAACCTTACAAAGCAAGTGAAAACAGACTAGTGCTATTTTGTTTTCGGTCATTTTTGATCAGTCCACTACTGAAAGCTCATTATATCATCAATAACATGTATATAGATTAACCTTAAAGACTCACAATTGTTTTAGTCATTACTTCCACATAATTTTTTTTTGTCTTTCCCAAGTAATTTATCACCATCTATTATCAAATTATCCTCTGAATTTTGCATTTTTCAGTGAAAATCAGGTATTTTTCCAGTTTAATTTACTGATCATGTAGGTGTTCATAAAAGTTCAGAGTAAATTGAAAGGTTATTAGATCAGAATCAGAAAAAAACAGGAAAAAGTTACTTTTTTTTTAATGAAAATATATCATTCACTGAACATGAAAAAACAAGTGTGTCCATCCACTGTCATTGATTCAACTCCATGGGTGTTACGGGTGAATCAATGTTGTAGAAGATGACAGTGTTTCCATGGTAACTATGGAGTCTCTGAACATCCAATTGGGTCATATCTGATGACCATGAACAGAAGATAAACTGCATTTTACCCTAATTATTGACATGTATTGATAGGATTAGTGGATCAAAAGGTATTAAACATTTTAGATCAGTAGATGCTTTTGGTGAATGTTTGGGTCTTTATGGGTTAACGCTAATTACTGAAGAAATCACAACTATTGTATTTTTTATCGATCAAACTTAATTTACGTATCAAATAAAACTCCAAATGCTGAACATAAAACAAGTACAAAAAACAGACCAAGATATAACAAATACAAAAAGAGCATAATAGGTGCAAGTATAATGTTAAATAATATCCTAAAATATAAATAGAAGTAAATGTGTGCATCATTGTATTGTTTGTTCATGTAAATTATTTGCCATGTGCTGCTCCTTTACACTTGTTTTGTTGGTATGGAACAAACTTACGTTTCACCGTTTTACACAAAAGGGACAATTAAGCAAGGTTTGACCTAAAAAGTCTATATATGTGACAGAACTGAATGTGAACGTGAGTCTGCACAGAAACTTAAAGCCTTATATGTTTGACACATTTACGACAGGATTTTTTGTTTGCCCATTTTTATTCTTTTAATGCATTTGTCCCCAGTATACATCATGACACAACATGACCATGTTGACTGAGGACAGATAAAAGAAACAACACAAGAACATGCAAGTGAGGGGCTAAACACTGCTGTGCTGGCATTTGGTCCTGCAGCAGATGATCCACGCAGCGCAGAGCACAAATTGGATAAAGACTTTAATGGCATTAATGGCTGTAGAGGAGCAAACAGCAACTCACTCTGACAAACAAGGGATGAAGTTAAGTGAATATGAAACAACAGCAAAAATAACCCACAGACTCACACAGAAACCAATGGATCTCATTATCACGAATGGATAAAAATAAAAGAAACTAGTATCAAGCAGTAAATATTTTACAGTGACCTTTAAATTATCAACTTGTGAAGAATGCAGTTAACTTTTACATCAGTAGGTGTTATTTTGAAATGGTTGGTTTATCATTAGGAATGAAGTTCTGCCACATGCACAGTAAACACACCTAATCCTTACTACAGCATGTCATCATGTGCCATGCAGGCAGCTACTAAGCCATAATATTATGTTTACATCACACAGCTGACCACAGTCAGACAGACTGATCCACAGATCAGACAGTTAGGGGAGGTCTGTCACACACGGAAGAAACTGAAGTGAGTCAGAAAGCTGCTATTCACACTGATATTCAGTCACATTTTTGGTGTGACCTTAATGATCCAGTTATATGATGTTACCATTACAACAGATGCAATAAAACTGACTAATAAACAGGAAAAGACAGATAAAGTTCATTTTTTGTTTATGTGGGATAGTGGTTCAGGGGTTAAAAGTGCATTAGGGAGTCACTGTGTGGTGATTAAGTGATGGCAGTCAAACAAAAAACCAAATAATCACATTATTTATACTCAGAAGGAAAGATAAATCCTTTACTCATTCAGTATCATCAGGGCTGAAGCTGCTGAGAAAACTGTTGTCATGCCTTCTTACGTTGATGGGAACTTTTGGGTTGTGACAATCTACAACCAAGCCTTAAAATGCAACTTCAATGTCATTAACTAGATGAAGAAAGGCTTGTTGGTATTTTTCCATGGCTCACAGCATGTTGTGTTTTACGTAATAGTAAACCTCAGTTCCCTCCAGGTCTCCTGGATTATATTCAGGGGAAATGGGGGATCTGCTGTTTTAATTAGTGGATTGTTTGGTTTATGAGCAGCTCTTTATTTGGAGATCTGTCTTCTTTAGTAACTCCTCTGGTTCAAGAATGACTTAAGCTCAACAAATAAAATGAAATTCTGATCTTATCTTAATAGTGTCATTACTTCAGTACTGCTACAGCCCTGTCCACAGATATTTATAGGACCAAAGCATCACCTGTCCACTCCCTATACTTCTCGCCTTATTAAATAATTAATTAATAACTTGCTTGTCTTTCCACTGTCCGTGTTGTGTTCAGGTTCTACACTGAAACCTGCTTCAGGGCTGTCCTGTATTCTGTCCAAATAGCCGTGACCATATGTAATTGCAAATACACCGCGATTTCAAAACACAACACACCCAGGGTTTGACAAATCTGCCCTCAGGTATTAAGCTGTTTGGAAAAATGGAATGATATGGAAACTCAATCCCTCCCTCGGAAACTATGTTTGCTCATAATTTATGTTCCAGCAAAACAGGTACTTCTGTACACCACACACAGTACAGGTTTGGTTACACTCCATGGGACATGTAGTATCGTGGTTTGTGGCCACCACACAAATTTGCGCCATGTAATATTTTTCACAACTAAATTCCTATTAGTCAGGAGGAGGAAGAGATTTTAATCCATCAAGATCCAAACCTCCTCCAGTGACCAAAGGCATCTACTGACATAAACTATGTAATACCTGTTGATCCACCAATCCTATCTATCCATGTAAATAACTGGTGTAAAATGCAGTTCTCTTCATGGTCATCAGATATGACCCATTTGGACGTTCAGAGGCTCCATAGTGAACGTGGAAACACTGTCATCTTCTTCAACATTGATTCACCAGTAAAACCCCTGGAGTTGGATCAGTGACAGTGGTTGTAGATGTTTGTTTCTACATTCAGTTATTGATATCTTTGTTGAAAAAGTCACTTTTTCTTCAGTTTTCTCCATTTTAATATAACCTTTAAATAAACTGAGTTTTCATGATCATCTAATTTAAATACAGGAAATTACATGACTTACAGTGAAAAATGCTAGATATAGAAGATAATATTCTAATAAGTGGTGATAAATCACTTAAGAAAGGTTAACCAGAGAGAAAAAATACTTTGAGAACTGCCACGAAAGTAGCACTGGGTCTTTATGGCACAATAAGTCCTTTGTGGTTAAGCACATAAAAGCACCACAGGAGGAACAGTAAGTTTGTCAAAATCAACAAGATTCTCATGCATTTCTAAGACACAGACATCATTGTGGGGTCTCAGAACAGCCGACCACAGCCGTGTTAAAGTGGCAACTTGTTAAATAGGATGTAAACACATAAATAACCTGAGGAGCTGGTGAAGTGAACCTCCAGGGTGTTGACTTTCATCTGGTTTCAACAAACGCCTCGTGTCATTAAGATATGTTGGTATGAGGTGTAAAGGGACGGTTGATTCCTGTTACCATCAGAGGATGAACAGAGGAGCTGCAGGTGTTACAAACAGGCTTACTTTCTGAGGTATACGCATTTTTCTGTTCTAAAAATATCTTGGACTTCTGTGGAAGTTTCCTTGGAAGCTGTTTTCACATGGTTGGTCCCAATCCTGCACATTCCTGACATGCTTCACCCAGTGGTTTTTGTAGCAAACAATCCATCATTACCAACAACACTAACAAAAAGAGACACGTCTGCAGTACAGCCAGTACCCGCCCAACACATCATCTTAAAATCCAACTTAAACAATTTAAGTTTCGGCAAATACGTGTTATCCATTTGTCTTTAAGGGTGTGGTGAAGATGAGGTTTTGAGTGGCATTTTCCTCACTCACAAGGTGAAAAACCGCCTTAAGTGTATTTGAGGCATACATTCCTGAACATGCCATCTGTGTGAGAAGACCATTTTATGCTCGTGTGAAACAGGTTGATGTTATTTTACCACAAACTGATCTGTTGCTTATATTACGGATGCAACCAGGATCTGAGTGACAACTGTTCTGCAGTTTCACAAAAACTCAACATCTACGTATATTGTGTGTTTTCCGATTGTTCTGGAGTTTCTCTTTTACATAACTGTTCGTAAAAAACTATGATTCTGTGTATCTCAGTAACAGCTAAAAGTTTAGGCCTAAAAACTAAGCCCTAAATTAGGATTCACCCAGAAATAATGCAGAGAAAGTTTGAATGAGCTGGAAAATGTTCCTGTATCAGTACATCAGTGGAGGTAATGTCTGCTCAGCATGATGCTCATCACAGTCACAATGAACAAAACAGCTCTGTGGCAAGAGATAAGAGTAAAACAACAACAGGCGCTCAGCTGTGTGTGGCATGTCAGCTCACACACTCCAGCTGATGCAAACATACTTGCATAAATAACATGTCATATTACTGCTGGAGGCCAGTGCTGATGGAAGATCAGTCAATCAAATTTTATTTAAATAGTGCCAAATCATAACAAAAGTTATCTCATGACACTTTACATATAGAGCTGGTCGAGACCAGACTCTGAAGCCAAGATGCTTCACGCGTGCAGCTAAGATCAGGCTGATCAATGCTAATTTTGCTGCTAAGAGAAAAATTTTAGCTACAGTACTGTGGAAGTTTTAGGCAGCAGCGTTGAAATGAACATGCATATTTATTTCTCAGTCTCTTTTCTCTGGATACAGCAAGAAAATACAGGAAATATGTGCACAGCCTTAAAAGACACACAAAAAAACAAACTAAATGGGTTCTAGAGGTTAAAATTAGTATTTAGTGTGACCCCTGACCCCATGACAAGAAGCAGCAAAAACCATTAGAAACATCTGGCATGTGTTGAATGAAACCTGGAATAAAAAATCAGAAAGTGAGCGCCAAAAATGTCATATTGTCAGAACAAAAGGATTAAAGACAAGTTTATAAGGAAGGGCACTTTAAATATGACCACGACACAAGAGGGAATCAACACTTTAACAGCAAAATGGGAAACAGAATTTTCCAAAATTATGTCAAATGTATGAGACAAGTTTTGTCATAACTCCAAAAATAAACGTAAACAATTACACACACACACAATATACATTCTTGAATTGGAAATTATGATTGTAGAAATTGTCACTAGAAATTGTTTGAGTCTAAAAACTCCAAAGCAGGATCAGTGGCTGGAAATTGTTGTTATGGAGAAGTTGACATACATCCTGAGAATCAAAGAGAATGCCGGAAAAAATGGAACGTCTATACAGTGTATGAGATGTGATACTGAGTGAGCGAATGCACACCTGTAATCGGAGCTGAATATTTAGTAAAGCTCCCCTTGGGGATCAATAAAGTTCATCTGTATCTGTGCTTCATATTTCAAATGTCCACATCAGTGACATAAAACAGCAAACTGTACATCTTTTCCACTGCAGACATTTATGTAACTGCAGGTTTCTGAAGGATTCAGTTCATCTATGACATGATCACCAATAAAAACCAATGTAGTTGGACACATGACAGTGGCTGTAGACATATTTTTATTTTTAATTAATGATGTATATTGTAGAAAAAGTCTGTTATTCTGCAGTTTTCCTTGCTCTGATAAAATAATTGAATTTAGCCTGAGCTTTTAGCAAAATCTAAAAGATTAGTAAATTAGTTATTGGAAAATTCCAGGTTTTTTGTTAGAAAATGCAAAATGTGGAGGATGATATAATAAATGGTGATCAATCACTTAGGAAAGGTTAAATGTAGAGTAGTATTCATTTGAACAACTTCACAGAAAATAACACACGTAAAGACAAAGGTGTTGTCAGTGTGAATCCAGGCTTGGAACTGGACGTAGTTATCTGTTTCTACAGAAAGGTTAGAATAAGCATTAGGTGCTTAACTGACGCTGAACAGCTCATTTGATAACACACCTCCATTCACAGCAATAACAAACATTAAACCTACTTTCAGAGAAGCCCTGCCCTGTAGCCAAAACAATAACATGAGCCATCTGTTATCCTGAGCACACACATCTGCCCTTTATTAACATGTTTAGGAATGTGTTTTTGGTTTCAGATGGGTAAGAATAACTTTTATAGTCCTATCTAAGTACATCTACACCAGTGTCACGCTAAACTTTTTAGATATTTATCTGGGTAAAATAATGCATTCACTTCCTTACACTGAACTCCAATAACACCACATGAACTCATGTGAGGGGGGTGTACCCTCTTCCATCAACCTTTGCTTTATCTGGAAATATGAACATCCAACTTCTTAACAGCAAATGTATAAAGACAATGACAAATTCAAAAATAATGCAATGTTCAGACTACCCTAATAACTGAACAGCAAAGGTAATTATTTAAAATAGATAATAGCGACGACAAGAATACATAAAATGTTCACTTAATCATTTTATTATTGCTAAATTGAAATGCAATAGAAAATTCTGAGAAGCAGTCACAGTATGAATTTCACTGTTACAACACATTTAACATATTGTACCATTTTGAAGTTTCATTGAAAAGACAAAAATATTAAAACATAATGTAATACAGCTCCAACTGACTGTTCAGACTGTATCCAAACCCAAAATAATCTACAAATGTTAAATACAAACACTTTACAAAAATCATTTCAATATGAATAACAAGTCTATTACAATTTCTTTCAACAATTTAAGGCATTGTAATGAAATGTCAGGATATATTTGAATGACATTTATAAGGGAGAATGCATAGAGATTGTGCAGCTTCAATGAATATAGACAGATATTTTGGCTAATATTAAAAGTGAATTGTGATCATCAGACACTGCTCAGGACAGTTATAAACCAAAGAATCAAACTTTTAGCAGGAAATGTTCAGATATTTTAAGACATATGGCATTAAACTAATTTAAGCTTTTACTTCAACTTGTTTCTATCACATTTATATAATTATTATTAGGTTTGAAAGAGAATTTATGCCCATGCTCCAGACAATCTATTTCACAGATTTCAGTCTCATCTTTGTTTACACTGTCTTACACAATAACGTACCATATTTCAGAAAACAAATCTACATATCAAAATAGAGGCACATAACCTCTCTAATAAACAGTGTGAGAATTGTACAATTATATTGTTATACATTTCTTATATTTAAAATGAAATCATAAATTCAATTAAACGTTGGCATGTGGTCCAAGTGTTTTATTAGTGTTTCTTTAGCTCTGTCTCGCTTTCGTCGACTGATTATTGTCAAGTTGACAGCTGCACTCCAGAAAGGCTGGAGTCCAGCAGGTAAACTGTCTACACAAAGAAATAATGGGAGTACTTTTTATTATTCAGTCAAAGTCAGACTCTGGAATCCGAGTACCAGACCCAGACTCTCAACCCTGAAATATTTTGACATTTATTTTTACCAAAAGTGCAAGAGGTATTTTTATTGAAGTTTTCACTTCATGCTGTTTATACTTACAAGCTAATATCCCAGTTTGTACAGCAGCGAGTGTGTTTATGCCGTAGTGCCTTTGTTTAGTAGCATGCATTCTGTGCATGAAATGGAAAGCTTCCAAATGTACGGTGTACATCTGTGGACATTGCAGACTGAAGGAAATTGCCCTGAAATGCAGAGGATGTTGTGTTTCCTTCTATTCAGTCTTGTGTGGAAAATCATCCCCTGCTAAACCTCTACACTCATTTACATTTCAGCCCTTTGTACCCATAGTGCATAGCATTATGCCTTTAATCTAAAGTTACCAAGCATCTATCGGACACTTTTGCCCTTTTGCAGTGCTACGTTTTCCCACCCTTACACTGAGGGTGAAGTACCGTTTTAACAGGAGCTGGTCTGAAGGTTGCTCTCAGTGAGGATGGAGGTGATGGTGGTGGGATCGTACAGACTGTCGTCATCATCCGAGCTGAGGGCTGATGAATCCAAAGCTGGCCGCATCACCACCTGGGTCTTCCTCCTGTAACACATGTCAATCATTCTTTTACAACATAACTCAGGTAGTCACTAATTTCAATGAGGTCAAGTCTGTTTTTTTTTTTTTTTTTTGGCAGGCTTCAGCAATGGTCGACCTGAGAGGCGTCAGCTATGGTGCTCCCTCTGCAGGTAACATACAGCATCAACATGCATTTTGCTCCTAGTGCAGGAATGCCTGGTATTTAATTTCCCCTGTGGTCCATGAGTAATGTGCCTTTTTAGTTTAATGAAATACCTTTTCACACATTGGTGATCACTAAAATGTTTTACACATGATATTCTGAAATACTGCACCTTAGAGATACTGTGTGAATCTCTAGCAGGTGTCTGTAATTGTGTGCAACAGTCACAGAAATCTGGGTTCATCAGCATTGGCTTCATTTACATGCAGTTTATTCATTCAGTGACATAAGGAGGGGGAAGAAGGAGGCTCTTAATTACTCATTCATTCACACACTGCTCTGATAATCAGGATGTCAGGAAGTGTCTTGCATAACTATTACTAGAGGTTCACACAGTGAGTAACACATAAGGTGGAAATAGAAAAGGAGATAAAGAAATGGAAATGCTCACTTGAGCTCGGTTTCCAGTGCTGCAACTCTGGTCTGCAAGGCCTCTTTGAGTTCAATCTGTTCCTCCATGTCCCTCTGAGCTTTTCTTCTAAGTCCATCCATCCTTTCAAGCTCTGTCTCGCTTTCGTCGACCTGCCTCTTCAGAGCCTTCACTTTCAGAGCAAGCTGGGATCCAAGAGAATGGGAAACTGGTTGCAAAATGCACTTGAAAAATACAAATATACAGTGTATAAAAAGTGTGTATACCTGGTCTCTCTGTTCAGAGTGATGTTGTCTCTCCTCATCCAGCGTCATGTTGAATTCTTTTAGTTTTCTCTCCAGACGACGTTGAGACGCCAGCGCAGAGTTCTTCTCTCTTTACAAGAGGTAAAGAAGTTAATTATAAACTATATCATGCTAATCATACACAGTAATTTAGCACTTTCTAAATAAAAAGGGAGCTTAGATTTACTTAACTTCACTTAACTGATGAAAAGACAGCCATATGTAGTTTTACAAAAAAATTCAAGATGTGATACATTGAGAGTTGTCATCCATTTCAATAACTGACAAGTGAATCCAAATTCAATGCAAACTGGTCAAAGGTTAGAATCTAATCATCCAATCATGCTAATACTCTTCCTTTCCATAGCCATTTCCATTATGTCCTGGACATCACCCAGCTCACTGCACACTTGCAAAGGTCAGTGCTTCTTTTACCCCCGTTAACAAATCCTATTCAGAATGGAGATCTACCTCTCCTCGCTCCGAAGGCGTTCTTCCAGCTCCTGGATCTTGTTCTCCAGCTGGGACACTCCTACTGAGGAGCGAGACTGGCCTTCCATGTCAGCCACACGACTCCTCAGCTCCTTCAGCTGCAGATAAGAGGTCAACAAAGGTCAAACGGCACTCAGGAGGACAGTCAAAACAGGTATTCTGACTTCCACCTTGATCTACTATAATGGAAGTGCAAACAATCGGACTGTGGAACTTGTCACAAATAATAATAGACATAGATGGTGTGTACATGTCTCTCCATGGCGTTCTTGTCCAGCTCCAGGTCCTGTTTGGACGATCGCTCCTGCATGAGCTCAGAGCGAAGCTGATCAATCTGGTCTCTACTCCTGCCCATTCTGTCTGTCAGCATCTCCGCACTGCTTTTCTCCTCCTCTAACTCCAGCTCCAGACGCTTCAGCTTATCCTGATAAAGAGGTTGAATGTCCATTTGATTACAGCCATAGCTCCGTTAGACTATGTCCACTCAGGACTAAAACAAAACAGAATCAAGTACAGCTTCTGCTCACTGTCCATCAGTGCAATAGTCATGCACCTTGTTTTTTTATTTGACTTTTTTTTTAC
>JAPQRP010000010.1:35520704-35531425 GCA_037367295.1 Apogon hyalosoma
TTTCAAAATTATTATAATAAAAAAAAAAAAAAAAAAAAAAAAAACCAACAATGTAATATATACATGTCTCAACTGTTCAGAAGCCAGCTTTTAGGGTAAAGAAAAGACATCAAAAATTGCTATGAATGAAGAAATGTTTTGCTCATATTTTCACATGACACAGTTCCATCTATGACAGTAATTTTCCATTTACTCATTTATTTTTTTTTTGCTACACAAGGCTTCACTCAGCAGCTCCTCAGTGATATGTGGGACTGTACCCACCAGTGAACATGGATCAGCTTGAACACAACGTTAATTGAATGTATTTTGTCTACACAATCCAACATCTGAGCAGTGATAAATGTTTTATTTAGGTTCCTAGTGTTTCAACAGCTTGAGGTGGTAAAACTAGTTTTTGGGTGGAGCACGGCACATTTCCCAGGCATGAATCACCACTGGTGTGTATGTGTGTGTGTGTGTGTGTGTGTGTGTGTGTGTGTGTGGTTGTATCCTCACTGTGGGTGTGTGCTCTTTAAGAAGGGCCTTTTCTCTCAAGCTGGCATCAGTCACACTTGGGACCAGGCTGGTGATACATCTCTCTTCACCTGATTTACGTGAAGTCTACTAAGGTGAGTATTGAGGAAAACAAGATATGGAGGGAGTTTTTAGGCAAAGAGAATGTGGAGGATAAAACTAGATACCAAGAATAAAAAGCTGGAAAAACAGGGTAGTGATGTAATGATGTTTTGTCAGCTCCATATAGTGTTTATTTGGAACTCCATGAACTCTAACATTAGTCTGCAACATGTGTTTGTAACTGACATTTCTAAAGTTATTTTCTGAAGTGGAACTACATAGCTTCTACATTGATACAAATGTGCAAATGTTAGTTTGTCATTCAGATAGTGTTTCCTTTTTTCAGTGAATAACTCAATCATAACCTTTTTAACCTCAAGCATGGCTCGCCTGGATTCTGCCATCATCTCTATTGTTGAGGTATTTATGGAGTATGCTGATGATGAAGGCAAAAAAGGTCAGTTAAACAAGGAAGAGCTGAAGAGAGTGTTGGAGAAAGAAATACAAAGTCCCGAGCTAAAAGTGAGAAACTCATCCTATGTTTTTTTTTTACACATATTTTACACATTTAGACACATTTTTCACAGATTGACCAGCCTCTTGTGGAACCATAACTGTGAGAATGTGCTCTACAGGACAAAATCAGTGCAGGTGACATTGAAGAGGCCATGGAGTTGCTGGACAAGAACCATGATGGTGAGGTGAACTTCAGAGAGTTTTGCAAGTGTGTGTGTGTCCTGGCCAAATGCTACTACCAGTCAAAGAGAGGCAAGGGTGGCAAGAAATCCAAGGGCAAAGAAGACCAAGAAGACTGAAAGAGATGAGCTACTAACTATTTAAATGTTTGTTCCTCCATTATGTATTTAATACATATGGTATAGATATATAAATATATGTGACTTACCATGACAGGAAAATCTACTTGTTAGATGTTATATGTTATGTGACTTTGTTCCATCAGTTGGTTTTCAAATTGTTCATTTGGTACTGGAAAATAAAGTCTGTGTGATTCCACATGGTCTGTTTTGTCTGTTTATCAATTGCTCAAACATGCATGTGCAATAGTATTCAGTGTCTTTGAATGGAAACCACCATCAGCTCATCAAACATTCAGCAGGCATCACTCGCTATGTGCTCCATGAAACATAGCGCTGTCAGTGTTTCATGCCTGGAAATATCTTGTGCATTCTGCTCTACTGATTCACATCCTCTTCATGTTTCAACTGGTCCCAATAGTAATTTGAAACCATGAAACTAGGTTTTTTTAATCCATCTTCAAAATTTTAATTCATAACACACCAGTCAATAAAGAAACAAATATTTATAAAGTATACTTTTATTTCAATTCATTTGGGTCCTTCCTATCTGAAAAGTGTTTCAAATGTTGTCATTAAGGTTGAGTGGTTTGTTCTACCTGTACTCAGCTCCAACAGTACAGCAATGTAAAGAAACTATTCACTTGCTGCACAAAGCTGCACAATCCTAACCTCTTATGCAGGTTTTAGCCACTGACCATTAAGGACACTACGATAATTTTTGCCTTTGGATCTACCCATCTGTGCACACATTTCAAGTTGAATATTGTACACAAGGTAGGTCTGTCCCATAGCTCTGTTCTGGTAAAAGATGGTCAGGATCTGGATCCAGATTCTACAATTTTTAAAGGATTCATCCCCTGAGACAGCTACTTTTTGACATAAGGGCAGTTATTGCTCTGAAAAAAATTACATACGGCACAACAGTCCCAGCCCTAGCCAATTTTGCCCCCGAGGCAAGATTTGATGGGACATTCCCTGAACAGCAGTAAATCCCACTGCCATTGTACATACACTCATAAAAAACTGAGTAGTAGTTGTTTTGTCTTTGACATTTTCTTTTATTTTAAGAAAACAAGCTGCCAACCAAAACAGTTAGCACAAAGTAAAATACATTAAAAATAAATACAACATTTTGAAATGCAATATAAATAGCCTCCGCAAAATATAATATTTAACTACGCACAAAAATAAAAAACATTAACAAGTGATATAAAATAACAATATAAATAAGACACTGCACAAAATTAGAAATGAAAGAACTCAGAACACACATAACAATTACAACTAGGATTTAAATATCTGCAGTTTCCACCAGTGATGGGAAATTTTCTCAGAGAGCTCTGTCATGTTACTGAATAACATATAAATGTGAGTCCAACTGCAGCAAATGTGAGGATGTTTATTTTTCGACTCTCCACATGCAGTGCAAGAATACCAGGTAACCCCCAGCAGCCCCAGCTGCCTATGACTTCATCAGACCCTGACTGTAGTCATATTGTAGCCTTATTAGTATTCACACACTAAACTAATACAATAACACCACAAGCTGTTTTGGCATAGCTCCCAAACAAGAGCCAGCCCTTTCAGTTCCCAAATGGCTCTTAATTTAGTATCATTTGTAGCCTTATATTTTAGCCTAAATTGGCAAATATGAAGGGCTTATGTGTTGATAAACCCTTTTGCCTTTTTTATTAAAAGCCTTATAATTACCTAATTTTGAGCATTTGTTCTGTCACACAAGTATTTTTACTTTTATTTAACATTTTAATCCAACTTTTAATTGCACAATAACAAATGATCAACACACTGCAAACGAATCCACACAACAGATCCAGAACAGAATCAGAGCCAAAACAGAAGCAAACTAAGTAACCAAACAGTAGGAATGTCCTCAGTTCAGGTTGGTATTGAGAAAAAACAGATGTCTCAGGTTGGATGGGCTGATGTCATTCCTTCTATCTGTGAGTATCTTCCCTGTTTTCAACAATATTCCCTCAGAAGGAACAGATGTTGCCACAATACAGTCTCCCCTCCATCACCTTTACCGGGCATGAGAAGACTGAGGTCTTAGCCTGACACCAGCCATTGCGGCTCTTCTGCTCATTGGATGAGAGGTTCCTCAAGATAAGATCTGGTCTTGGTCCCATGTCCATCATGCTGCCCAATGGAAACAAAGTTCTGCCATGAGCAGAAATTAACCACTGAGAGTGAGAGCTGAGCGGCAAAAGGGGAAAAAAGTGGGGAGCCACCTCTGACTCGACGGCAGCTGGCTCATCTGATTCATTACAAAATATCGGCTCTTAGAGCTGCATCTTTGGAGCTCGACGCATAGTTTCCACAGAGTATAATTGCGCACAATAATTATCTTACAAAAAGCAGTTGTACAGAGACCTCTAGTGGTACATTCTAAATACTACACTAACTAGAATGACTTCACAATGTGCACCACGACCAAACTGTCATCCATGTCTTTCCTCATATGTCTTGAACCAGTGGCTTACATTTTTCTGGTCCTTTAGTCTTCCCTACTCAGTTTGTAATCTCTCTTGGAAAACATAGTGCAACAGAGGCAGTGCAAGCTATCACCTTTTTAGAGAACATAAACCAGCTTCTTCTGAGTCTGTTAAAATACTCATGTCGACACCTTTGTCCATCTGTTCGTTGAGGGAATGTGAAGCTGTTTTTCCATTGAAATGGACCTCTGTGAACTAGTTCTCTGTGTATCTTATCACTTAAAGGACATGGCGGTCAGCAGGCTCTATTGCTGCAGCCTTCATTTCTGATGCTGCATCATTGGACTCTTCTGAGGTGGCGGGTACAGGAGGAGCATTTGATGTTGAAGTGGAGATATCTATAGATGGCCAAACATTTGCAGGGGTGGGTTTAAGACATTTCAAATAGATAAGATTCAACTTTTTTTTGCCATTATAGTGAAATGCTGATAGCAGAATGCAAGCAAGCAATACCTGCAGTATAATAAAGCATATGGGAATGTTAAGTTACTGTGGGCTTACTTTTCACATTGAGAGTTAATAATACCAACTAGTTTTAGTATAAATATTGATCAAAGTTACACTTTTTTTCCTTCCTTGATTTGGGACATCCCCTGGATGGACAGCACCCTTAGTATTTGCCTGTACTGCTGTTTCTATTGTGCTGCACATTATCTATCAACATGAGTAACTTCTTGCTGTTCTGAAATCACATCTTCATTTAATTCTTAAATTTGCTATATTTAGTGGGCATTCCTATAGCCTCACTTCAGTTGGTATTTGCAGTCACAGGTCATTCATTCCTTTTTCATGAAGACTTGTTGATACTGTTAAGGGTCAGCGATGTCAGTGATAATCTGTTAGTGATGGTGGCATTTGGTGAGGCTGACCTAGCTGAGATTTCCCTTCCAGGGTTATAGGTATGGGTGTGTTTTTCTCTCTCCCTCTCTCTTTGTAGGAGATACATTGAATGGGAATGGATTGCAGGTGTGATGCTGGAGTGCTGTGTGGGGATTGGTTCCTCAGTGGTGAGCGGAAAGATATAAGGTCAACTCAGACTAGTTCCTGTAGATTCCTCTCTTCCCACCCCCCTTGATTGACCAGCAGCATGTAGTTTTTTTAGGAGAGCGATTCTTTGTTAATGGAGCGGAAAGGCGGGAACCTTTCTTTATTCAAGTTTTCTCCTTCCTATTAAGTTAAGAGTTTAGGTAAGAGTGAATTATTTTGTTTGTTTTTTTTCTTTTTCTTTGGTAAGTAAGCATAGTGAATTTAAAGTATTATTTTGTTTGTTATTTTCTTTACTTTGATTCCCTTCCTGATGTCACTTTTTCTTTCCTTCTGTATAAATAAATAATTCATATTGCAGTTTGGTTGATTGCTGGTCACTTCTTTTTAATTTGCTCCCTTTTGTTAAGGGACATGGAAGGAGGGGAGTCTCACTTCATGTCTGCACCTTGGTATCCCCTAGGCCAAGTGTAACAATACTCTGATAATACTACAGACACTGAAATCACATCCAAATCTATTGAGGAATGAACATGAATCTGAACCCTGGGAGGATGTTTTAAGACTCAAGGAGCTGGTTTATGACATAGACTGTATTTATTCTCATGTTATAACAACATACCAGAATTAGGCTGCATGGTAGATGTGATCTGTCTCTTAATTTAGCAGCTTTATTTGATCCAATGATGTGACATCTGTGACAGTAGTAAATTAGTTGGAATATTATGTTTACTTGTAAATGATAACAGAAAATCTATAGGCCATCTACCCTCTCTTCTTCTTGAGCTCACAGTGGCAGTGATACCTGAGGGCATTTCTGTGTAACTGCATTGTCCTTATTGCCAACCAGGTGGAGCAGCAGTATCAAAATACTACTACATCTTGGTTGATGTTGAATAGAATAGAATAGAATAGAATAGAATAGAATAGAATAGAATAGAATAGAATAGAACTTTATTGTCATTGTTATAGTATAATGAAAAATAACTTAGCAGTTTCAGTAAAAGAGAAAAATAGAATGCTGTGCATATGAAATAAATAGACAGATAAATAAATAGACTAATAAAAACTGACTAAAATATGTTCCTGAGGTAAGGTGCTTGGGACTTGCAGTATTTTCACCTTATGGTGGAGGCTCCACAACTTTCACCGCCTGTTGATTGAAAATGCTCCACAGTCTGTTTGTGTGTACCCTCAATGTCCTGGATGTCCTTCCAGGGGGAAGTGGGGTGAACAATTGGTGTCCAGGGTGTGTGGGGTCCTTTGAGATGCAGCTGGCTTTCCTGTGAAGTCAGCCATCCTACATCTCAGATAGAGGAAGTAATGTGCCTCCAGTTACCACCTCTGTTCTCACATTCACTGTATGGTTGTCCTATCCTCTACTGTGCAACTAGCAAACCACACGGTGCCGTAGTTGGACAGGAGACTCTCAACGGTGGCCTGACAGAACCTGATCAGTAGGTTTTAAGGGAGGTGAGCCTGCTTCAGTATAGCATATAGGAAGTATTGTCTCTGCTGAGCTTTTCCCACCTGATGAGCAATTTGTGCTGACCAGGTGAGATCAGCTGTGATGTAAACTCCCAGGTACCTAAGGTAGTCCATCCTCTCTGCTTCCTCGCCAGTGCTCATTGGACTGGAAGTTTGAGACTTTTGCTTTAGGCTGTCCCTTTGTTGTGTATGTTTACACTGTCCAGGACACTGTTGTATTTATGCTCTCTTATCAAACACCAAACTGAGACTTATCACCTTTCACAGCTTATGTGCAAAATGAATGATCACACATATTACCTACAAACAATTGAAAATCCACCGGCAACACACAAGTTCTTTTATGCACCTTAAGCAAAATAAAAATATATGATATCTATGAAAGGTCAGTGAAGACAGAACTCAGTGAACATGCATCACCTTGTCAAGTAGAGGGCGACACTTGACCCCTTTTGTTTGTTACTGTTTCAGCTTTCTACTTTTTTCTTTCTACTAATTATGTCTTCACACACAGGTGTTGCATTTTCCACGTGATAATAGGTGAAGCCAGTACAAACCTGATTATGGGTTGGTACATTTTCTAAAATGATATTAAAACTAAGGTTTACCAGTTGTTCATTTATTTGGACCACTATTTAACTGCTCTATTTAACTACAAAAGCACTAAGACAAGATTAATTATTTCCAGTAGCTCCCTTTGTAAACTGTAAATGTACACACTGTAAATTTGGATTTTGATGCCTGCAACACACTAAAAAAGCTGAGACAGAGATAAAACAAGACTGTAAAGTTTATAGAGCAAAGCAAACACTGTTCTGTAAGAGCCCATTACCAGCAGATACATTGTTAACAGTTGAGGGGATGGTAACTGGGCACAAAAGGAGCATCAACTAAAGGCTTAGCTGACCACTGTGTGACAAAAATAAATGAAAGCACTTGTTACTGAAGAAAACCATCGATAGTGAGTGCTGCACTGGCTTGAAACACAAAAAGATTAATGGGTGTTCATCTAAAACAGGCCTGTATAGTTTTATGAATTAAAGTTCAGTAGCAGAAAACGTTTTTGGATACAGTTAAAATGTCACACAATCTCAAATATTATTAAATATTTGTGGGAAAATCTTTTTGGTGTTTCAAAAGCTGTGGCTGCAGAAATAACCAAATTAAGTTTAGTTTCAACATGTCATGCCCTGGCTGTGTTTCAAAAGGCATGATCTTACTGAAACAACCTGTTTTAACCTCGACAGAACACTGCACATGCACAGGAACGTGTGTGTTTGGAGAATGGAACAATATTTGGCAGAGTTCAATGACTCAACCCATAAAGACCCAAACAGCCACACGCCCAAAACCATCTACTAATCTAATATGTTTAATACATGTTAATCCACTAATCCTAACAATATATCTAAATAACTAGTTTAAAATACAGTTTTTCATCTTTTTATGGTCATCAGATAAGACTCATTTGGACGTTTAGAGGCTCCGTACTGAATGTGGAAACACTGTCATCTTCTACAACATTAATTCACCAGTAGAACCCATGGAGTCTGATCAATGACAGTGGCTGTAGATGCTTGTTTTTACATTCAGTTATTGAAATCCTTGCTTAAAAAGTAACTTTTTCTTAAGTTTTCACTGTTTTAATATAATAACCTTTGAGTTTGCTGAGTTTTCATGAGCCTCTAAATTAAGTAAAGGAAATCAAATACACGAAAATACATGATTTACAGTGAAAATGTAAAATACAGAGCATAATATTTTAATAACTGGTGATAAATCAAATAAGAAAGGTTAAATAGAGAGAAAAATTCATTTGGGAACTGCCTCAAAATTAGCACTGGGTCTTGATGGGTTAAAAGTGATTCTTTAAGCAATAGATCACAAATGCATGGGACGTCCAAAAACTTTTTTTCCACCGCTGTATGTTGAGCTTTTGGAGCAGCACATGCTACCTTCTAAGCAACAACATTTGCAGGAACACCCATGTGTATTTCGTCAAAACAGTTTAAAGCCACATTCTGCACATATGACAAAGGCCTGGGTGAGGAAGAAGAGGTTGCAGGTGGTGGACCAACTTCGATGCAACAACAAAGACCCTGTACTGCTGCTCACCAAAAGACTTAAGTGTAACATCAGGTAGCTATTTCTTGAACAAATACCTGAATGTGTTGCAACCTGAATGTCAGGCACAGATTTACATGTACAAATTAAATGAGGTTAAAATATGCAGTGCTCATACTGTCCATTATGAAATAAAACAAAGTATAACACTGCTGTCTTTTATAATTTGCATGGCAACTGCAAACGCATTTCAACTTTGCAGATAAACATGTTTCACAAGTTCCTAAGACATGTGAAAAGGACTCCACCTTGTCACAGCCAACCACAACCAACGGCTGATGAACTCTGTGCCAGGATAATTCATCTCTGGTATCATGTCTTGATCTGTAAAGATGTATAATAAAACAGAAAGAACTGACACGGTAGAAAATAATTATGTATCTCTTACTTTTATATGTTGAAAAATGTTGCATTCTGCACTAATCAAAAGTGATTTTTCATCTGATCTGTGGACAAGAACGAATGAAACAACTCTGTCTCTCACACGATTTGATGTATTGTTGTGTCAGTCTTGTTTCCAGGGAGAAACATAACATGCGTTAGAGACAGAACAGGTTGTTCAGGTTTATTCAAGTAGTGTGCCAAAAGTCTCACAGTAAACTACAGTATTTTTCATATGTTTTATTTAATCAGGGGAAATCCTCATCGACATTAAAAATCTCCTTAACTGTGACTTGGCCAAGAGAGCAACAGAGACACTGTTACAAAAATACATCAAGACAAAACAAACAGCTTTCATGTATTACAAATAAATACAAATATTATCTGGTTACAAACAATAAAAGAAAATTCAAGATTAATAACAATGACAAGTTTCACATTGATTTCAATAATTTAGAAGCAGTCACATTGACCAAGCTTTTTGTTTTCTCAATCCTCCCTCAATCCTTGATCAGTATTCAGTTTGCTTCTTTTGTTCATTCCTTTCATTCTGTGAGTGTCACTGTATACCACCTATATTTATTTCACCAAATAGAATGTAAATTAATTTGTGAAAATACTAATGTTAATATTTATTAAAACATGTAAGAATAGATGATTTATCTTTGTCTTGTCCTGGAAATAAGCAGCCTCCCTGCTCTCCTTCCCTTCCTACACATTTTTCTTCTTTCAGTTTTTTAATCCAGCCAGCAAGTGTACACATGAATCTTTCATTATTAGATTTGCCATCAGTAATGTCCTTCATGTTACATTTAAGCAAGCAATAATCTATGTTATCAAATATGTCTGTTAATAATTAAAGTCATCAATCACATTTCTAGCTGTTCTTTTACAATACCTGCTGTTGAGAGTTGGGAACATCAAAGCCACATATAACCACATTTGAACTTGATTTCAAAGAGACAACAAAAACAGGTGGAAAATGAATCAAATCACATAAATGCATTTCTTTATTGTGGTATTATTCAAGTCAATTAATATATCATCAGGTTATTTCTGACTGAAATTGTTTGAAAATCAATCAGTGAATTGATTTAAATAGGTTTTATTCATCTTAATTAACATTTTCTTTAGCCTATTTCACAATGCACAGCTAAATCTTTTGTCACCCCAGTCTCAGTTTTTACAGTGGAGATATGAAAGAGGGAAAAAAGGGTAAAGGGTTTTGTCCTCTTTTTTTTGTCCTAATCAAGCTGAGTGGTAGAGACAAACAAGTTCAACATTGGACATGTCTCAAAACCAATGTTTTGAGAATCCTAAATGGCCCAAGGCATATGTGGCACGTACAAACATTCTCTGGTACTGAATCACCTCAACCTGTCTGTACACATACAGTACCTAAAAACAGATTAGTTTGAAGGAGGGGACGGTATCTGCACTTTCTAACATACAAATATACTTTTGTTTGATACCTGTTTGAGCTGGGAAATGAAGACTGAATACATTACAGAATATTAAAGCAGCAGTACTTGAAAATCAGGGAAAAGCAAAAAAATAGCACAGTTTGAAAATAAAGCCCTCTCCCCTAAGCTCCTCACATCACACATGCACATGCTTTGTGCATGTACACAACACAAGATACTGGGAGAAACTGCTGGTCTGCAAGTCTGCTGTTATCCTCTTTGAGTGTCATAAATTTATTAATGGTTACGTCTCAAGCAAAAGACATGGACCTGAGTGTAGCTTTTGATACAATTGACCACAATATCTTACTGCACAGATTAGAATGGGACATAGGCATTAGAGGAGCAGCCCTCTGCTGGTTTAAATCCTATTTATCTAATAGGTACCAGTT
>JAPQRP010000010.1:35531525-35583087 GCA_037367295.1 Apogon hyalosoma
GACAGACAGACAGACAGACAGACAGACAGACAGATAGATAGATAGATAGATAGATAGATAGATAGATAGATAGATATTTTCTGTCTAACGGTGTATCATCATATCACACAGCCCTCCTTCCAACACGTACACATACAGTGCAGTCTTTCATTGTCAAGTGCAACCTCTCTGTCAGTGCACCTGCTTTTAAAAAAATGTCAGTTAAATGTGTGAATAAAAACACGCATTGACCCCCATTTACTGAGTGAGTCATCCAATAGATGTTTTAGACACTGTACAGCTCTTACAGTAATGACAACACACACACACACACACACACACACACACACAAACGGGTGGATACATGTCGTCCAAAGCCCACTGCTGCAGTCTGCATCCTCCGCACACCACACTGACACAGAGCTTGACACACACTCTTAGTATGACTCCCACACACACTCTCCTCCCCTGTCGCACACACAAACACACCCTCATGCACTCTTCACAGTGTTCAGAGTGGTTTATTTTCGTTGATCATCACAGAAGGAGTGAGGATGCAGGTAGGAAGGTGAGCTTGCTGTGCATGAGGGAGAACAGGTGCAACAGGTTATGGCAACAACCAGCGATGGAAGGGAACTGAAAAGAACATTAAAGACAGAGCTGGGGGCAGGGGTCGGAGAACACGGGCACAGAACAGGATATGATTTTTCTTGTTGGGAATTATTATAATGAGGATCTATAGGAGAAATCCTCGCCGTTGTTACTATGACAACACATGAAGACCAATAGTGTTGGAATATACCACTGCCCTGAGGCTACTTGAGGGTGTGCCAGGTGTTGTTCATGTTCATATGTCTCTGTTGGTTGGAGGATGGTGGTACAAGTAAACACAAAGTATTTATACACTGAAAATATGATGTTGTTTTAATTTTATCTTCTATATTGCATACATATGCATATTTACTGCAGTTTACATACTTATAGCTCCAGATAAGCATGTTGCTTGAATTTGTGTTGGTGTTTTTGTTTGTTTCCAGCTTCCTTCAGCTTCTTGATAAATTGCAGCTCCAGATAGGTCTGCAGGTTAAAGAGATGCAAAGTAGCTGCTATTTCCAACCTATTTTTGTTCTTTCCTGCCTCTAAAGTGCTTCTTTTTTGTGTTGTAATTGAGCAAATCTAATTTCACATTTTTGTGTTGAGCATCTTTTTCTTTTTCTTTTTTTTTTTAACATTTCTCAGTTGACTTCTTCAGGAGACCTGAATTTTTAGCAGCTGGAGTTCTTACCTGCACTGTGTGAACGTACAGATCGGTGATTCCCCCTTTTCTGACAGCTGGGTCGGTGGCTGAACTGTAGTGGAGGAAGCGAAGGGAAACACCCAGGCGTACAAAACAAATCATAGCAGCACAACCATCATCCGCTGTGTCAGTCTGTGGAGATTGCACAGGGAACCCTGCTGGAATCAAATGGATGCAGGCGTGTACACAAACAAATACACACACACACACACACACGCATGCACACGCAAACACACACACATGCACTAACACATGCACACACATAGGCACAGACTATGCCCTGACAAACCAATCACCACCCTGCTGTTTCTGACTGAAGAGGACCAATTTACACACACACACACACACACACACACGCACACCCACACACACACACACACACACACACACAGTGTAGCCACTGCTTACGCAGACACTCTGGTGCACTTGTACAACCTGTACTATAGAAATTTGTTGAGGGCTCTTTTCCCTAAAGCACAGACATGTATAAATGCTCTAAGGCTTTTCCATCGGCTCTCGTCATATTTTATTCATAGTTTTTGAATAAACACAAATAGAGTGGATGAGTGTATAGATGTGGGCACTAATGCCTGTTTGTGCATTACATTTTACTGAACCCAGCTCAAGTTATTTTCGGCAAACCTGTCTTGTCGTCGTAGAGTGTGCGTGATGAAGTCTTGGCTATTTCCTACACGCTTTAAAATGTTGCAAGCTCACTCACTCTCCCTCTCAGTCACTGTTTCTGCTTATATCTCTTTTTATTCTGTCTCCTGTTCTCTCTCACTGTCAGACGCACAAGTAGGAAACAAGAGCACTCATACATTTCCGTTAAACACTGTTAATCTCAATTCCTTACTTATCAGGAGATATGTGACCTCATTAACATTGCCTTCTTTCACATCTTTCTCTCTTCCTGTTCGGTGCTCAGACGTCATCTCCTGCATTCATCCCTCTCTTCAACCTCCTTCCATCTTTCCTTCCTTCCCCATTTATATTTACTCCTCTCCCTTTATCTTTTCCTCTCTCCTACTTTTTTCCTCTCTCGGTGCCTGCCCCTTCAGAAGAACCTGTGAGCACTCAGCAGTCATTGAAAACTGTCTAATCTGAAAGTTAATTAAGTCTGTCTTCCTCGCTGTGTTTCTGCACCTCTTCTCCTCTCAAGCATGTCTTTCTGGTTGAGAGACTGCTGTCACTCTCTCCCAAATGAATTTGCCATACATCCCATGTGGGTCGAGCTGGAATAAGGACAAACAGGGCCATGTTTTACACTTTTACACTTCCTGCAGGCCCAGAGAAGACTGACACCATGTAATTCAGATTGACAGCATCTAATTAAATGAAATTAGGTGCTGTCAATCTATACCAGGCATATTTTTCAGCTACATATAGAGGCTGTATAGAAGAAATCTCACACCAGATGGATTGGATGTGAAAATAGACTTGGCTTGCTTCTCAACATGAGGAAATGTGGATTTGGAACAGAACTATCCCTCCTAATCCTCTCCTCTCGCCATTCACTTCTCCTTCTGTTGTGCTCTCCCTTCCTCATATTTGTCCTCACTCCCTTCAATCATCTGGGCTAATTCCCTGGCCAAAAGGCACCAATTTACCAATTCCTCCTCTGACTGACTGACTATGCTTTCTCCTCTTCCTCCTCCTCCTTCTCCTCCCTCCTCTCTCAGGGTGCAGGCTGTACAGCTCTGGTGGTTGCCGTGGTAGCCAGGAAGCTGGAGCTGACCAAGGCCGAGAAACACGTGCACAACTTCATGATGGACACGCAACTCACCAAACGGGTGTGTAGGCTTCTGTGGTGTCAGTGGTGTGAATGACGGTGTTGTTCTGCAATAAACCAAAATTATCATGTGCATAGGGGAGCGCACTCTATATCTGAGGTAACCACATTTTTTCAGAAATTAATCTGAATCAATGGCTGGGGTCTAAAATTAAATGTCAAAATAATGAAAATCCTACTTTTTACAGGCTCAGTGTGTATTGTTTAGGTGGATCTAATTACACAAATTTAATAAAATATTCATTATTATGTTTTCATTAGTGTATAATCAACCAAAATAAGAATCACTGCATTTTTATAACCTGAAACTGAGGTCTTTATATTGACAGAGGGAGCTGGTCACCTCCATAGAGTGTTTCTGTTTATTTGCGCAGACTGTCTTTCATACCATTTTATAACGTGGTGGTATCCTGCATTAAAGTGGATCAACATCAGTTACTACATTTAAGTGTTAACATGAGTTAATATCCTTTAATTCTTGTTCTGACTAATAAGCCCAGAACTGACAAAATAAACACTGACTGCAACAAGGGCCTTTCATGTTTTTCACAGCTACTGTTGGAATGAGGCTTTAGCCTCATTCACACGGGACTATATGATCTCTGGGCCTCTGGTGACTTGGAAATGAACCCCCCACATTTCTGTTTCATATTGCACATTCACAAGAGATAAGCAAAGTTTGTTTTTTACTCAAATTTACTGACATTGTTCCCTAGTTCTGATGTCAAGGGCAAATTTACCACTTACAGATAATGGTTTAAAGACTGTAACTGCCACCATCATCTTATCTTGTCAGCTGTCGTTCTTCTGACAGATTTAAGTTTACACTCTCAGTGAATACCTTTAACATGAGCATCCTCCATGTCCATCCAAAAACTTTTAAAGCTTCAATTTCTCATCACTTCAGCTCCATGTCCCTCCACCTCCACCATAAAACAGGCTGCAGAGGAAACAGAAACATATCACATATTCCACCAAATCACAGAAGCTGCTGTCAGACAGAACAGTCCACGTCGAATTTCATTGAAGGAACTACCCTCCCCCAGGGGAACTTTTTCATTTTGCATTAACACAGGCAGTCAGGGACCATAGTATGGACGGAAAGCATCTGCAACAGTGACTTGTTACTTAAAGGGTACCTGTAGTGAATTTTCATCACTAGGTATTTCAAAAGATTACATATAATACTAGGGATTCCATCCATAACGTCCATAACTTACTTATAGCCTGTTGTCAAGTAGTGTGCACGAGTACTAAGTCACTGCTCTGTCAGTCAGTCATGGTCAGAGACATGCTTCCTCTTTCATGGGCTGTTCCATCACCGGTAGTGATGCAGACTCGTTGTATTTTCCGATTAGCGGGGCTGTGATGGACTGGTCACTGCCCCCGTGCACCAGACACCGGTCTAAGATGACACATTATCGGCCAGTGCAGGGTCGCGTCCCTAAAACAATGGCAGAGAGCAAAGCTTACAGCTGCACAAACAACAAGCGTGAACACATGCTTTCCACTCAATCTCACTCATTGACTGCTGCTTGTTTACTCACACTCCCTCACTTGAAATCAACGAGGGTATGTCATTTATGGCTGGCAATGGCTGCTCCCAAAAGGTTTTGCCCCTGCCCGTAATTCACATACTGGAAAAAGTCCAGTGGTGCATTTATGGTGATTTTTTTTTTTACTGAGTTTTTGCCTCTCTTATAAGTAATACACAAAGCTAAAATTAATGTTGTAAGCATGACTACTACAGATACACTTAAAAACAAACCACTGCAAAGAAGAAGAGAAAAAGACAGCACTACAAGAAAGCTACCATTCATGTTCTGCATTACAGGAATCTTAATCATGGATTATCAAAAGGGGTGACTAATGTCAAGGCTACAGAAATCTGACAATGGGCATAACTTATTCTACCAATCACCAAACACCTATGTCATATGAGTTTTTATGGAACCGTCAAAAGACCCTGCCTTAGAGTAGGAGCTAAAATAGTTATAGGAACTGAGGTCTGTGGTCCCTAGTTCTTGTGTTGTCTGAATGCACAAAAAATCAGCCTAGTTCCTGTAAAGCTTATAGGAAGTCCAAAGTCTCTACAGTGCAAAAGGGGCTAGAGACATTGATTCACACGGGACTGATATTATTACAAGATGTCTGTTTTCACTGTCAAATATGGTAGGTCATGGCAGTGGAATTTTTACTTTATAAATTACAGATATGGCAGATTTACATGGGATTAATATAACAGACAACCTCTACAATTATTACATTTTTTTTTTTACAATTATTACCAGAGATCCACAGGTAAAACTAGTACCATGTGAATAGGGATTACATTGAAGGCAGAGCAGAGCAATCTTCATCTTGATATCCTGATATCACAAAACCTTCAATCTGCATACATGCATACATTATTTACATTCATTTGCACTTACTGTCTAAAATCTAAAATATCCATATCATTATTTTTTGTAGCATAAACATGTATAAAAGGAAGAACACCTTTATGTCAGGATGCATGTATAACCAAAGACATTTTAAAAAATTTAGGCTGAAAACCGTGTCTGCCCTTGCAATCAAGAACTGAGATTTAATTTCATCTTGACAGAAATATGCATGAAAATACTGCCATTACTTTTATTGTGTAAAATAAAAATAGCCATCTAGCCAGTTCTTCTCTCAAGCACTCTCGACTTCAGGTGGGGAACATAAGATTATCACTCCCTTTGCTGTTCAGTTGGAACAAAATAAAAATGAAGAATGCAGGGGAGAGAACAGCTCGAAGAGGAGAATGCTGTTATTCTTCAAAGATAAAAATGTACATAATTTAATTGGGAAGTTCAACAGCACTGAGTACATTGCCATAAAACTCAGATTATGTACTTTTTAGCTACAGAAAATTTCCATTTACAGAGTTATTACAGTTAGGATTACAGCACTGTCAGAGCAAATGGGGAAGAAAGCATCGCAGGCCAAATGAAAGGGAGTTCTGAATGGAGCCACAAATATGCACCATGTTATGACTCGAAGAAAAAATAAAGTTTACAGTATTCATGTGTAATCTTTTTTAGGGTGGTTAGGAAGATTTTAGATTATTTTGGGTTGGAGGTCATGGTGTTCGTGCCTAAACTGTCCTTTCACTGCTACTCCTTCACCCTCCCCAACTACTACATCACACTATCAACCTGTATTGTTGTGACAGAGTGCCATGTTATTTGAGTGAATGAAGGCAGTTAAAGGTCATCTCCTCCTCACACTCTCTGTTCTCCTCCTCACACACTGTCTCTCTTTTTCTCTCCATCTCCGATCATTCTCCATTCACACGGCCATCTCTCCATCCTGCCACCTCCCCTCTCTTCTGACATTTGTCTCCTGTTTCTTATAAATCGCTTTCCCGGTCTCTTTTTATCTGTCACCTTTTCTCCTTCCCTTCCTCCTTTACCCTCTCTTTTCCTTCATCGTTGCCCCCCTCCCCGTCTCCTTCCCTTCACTCCCTCCCCTCTCTGGTCCTTTTCAATTTTTCATACAGTTGAAAGACCCAAGTTTTAAAAATAGCTCCCATATCAAATATGTAGGGTACATTATGGCAGCAAAGTATCTGGGTGACTGAACGGTTAAGATGATCAATAATTTTGGCGTGGATAAAATATCAATGTAGGACTAACTCTGTTGAAGCAGACCCCATACTGCTTTTCCACAACTGGAAATGTGCAAATATGTGTGTGCATGATGAGTTTACATGTAGTTTATATCAATCTGTTAAAATAATACAATGTTTCTGAAATCACTAAAGTATCAGTAGTATATGGGGGAAAATATACATCTTCCTTCCTTCCTAAATATAGACTGAGCCATATGTTATTTTATGCTGTTATGAAAATACAAAATATGTTTTCAAGCTTCCATATCAGGACACAGGTCCAAAGTCCAAAAAAATTGCCTCAAACCTACTTTTCCTAACCACTTTTCCTTGAAAAAATCATGGTGTGAAAGATAAAGATACAAAGATGAATTCAGATTCCCTCCACATTGTGGTGACGAGTGAGTCTGTCTTCACTTGGACAAGGTCAGTGTTATGTAGGTCAGCTCTGGCGAAACTACAATATTGTGAAGATTCTGAAGTTCTATAAAATTAACCTTCCACTGGTGCATTCTTACCATGTATTTTAATACAGGATATAAATATGAATATAAAAATGTATCTACATTATCAAGGTTGGAACAGAAATAGGCCTAAATGAAAAATAATTCTTCACTACCGATGATGCCAATATGAGTCCTAAACCTGTATGATTGTGTCAAAAAGTAAATCTGTGCAAGATATAAATCTATTAACCTACATGTAGTCATCATTAAGTTTACTTGGTGAATTAAACATCATCTGCTTACATTCATAATGAGATTATAACCCATAAATACGCTTACCCAGCCTGATGCAGCTGCAGTTCTCTTTCTGTTGAGGATCCAGTTCACAGTTCACTGTTTACAGTTTAGTTTTATTAAGGCGTCTGTGGCTGAAGGAGATGAAAATTAATGAACAATATAACTACAAGCCTGTGAAGATCTAACTCATCTGAACTGAGCACAGGTCCTGCAACATGATGCTGTTCAAAGTATAAAACATATCATCATATTAGATAAGCTGAAATTGTGCATTCTGTCTGTCATGTTGATTGTCAGGTCAGCCGATGCTACAGTGAATTGAGAGACGGCATCCTGTCCTCTCCTTCTGTAAAGGATAGTACAGTGTATCCTATGCTAACGGAGACACTAAAGTTAGCATTGAAGCTTCTTTCCTTTAAATTTAGACATTTTTCCAGCTCCATAGTTGACACTCAGGTATTTCTGGGTCATTTCACTCACTTAGGAAGCTTCTTAAGCAAAAAGGACTGTTTTGACACACCCTCAGAGTAGAGCAGCAGATTCATGTCCAGGTCACATTTGACAGAATCTGATCAACAACTGGTAATTACAGCTATCAATCACATATTTAACCCCCCTATCTGTCTGAAAGATCCTGTGATTAGACAAAATAAGGGCAACTTCCTATAGCCCAGAAGACACAAGCAAGGAAGGAGTAGATGCAGAAGTCTGTGCAAAGAATTAAAATATGCTGAAAGGTAATTACGGAATTTTTCCCCAATGATGCTTAAAAACCTATCAAGCGCTGCAACTTTAACTGATGCTAATCCATCACATGTTGTCACCTTTAAGATTAAAACGAACTCAAGTAGAACCTGGTCATCAGAATATAAAGTAGTCATTGTACTTTCCCGCAAACCGTGGATACATATAATCTTAATGTAAATTGTCATTGAAGGATATGCAACATTTATGTCTTTCCTCTCAGTGGGCAGGATATGGTTAAGATGGATGGCATATATATATATAAGATCCAGTTTGATCCTGACTCGCATAGTTTTTGGATCCACATATACAGTATAATTCGATCAAAGCATTTTCAACTCTGTATGAAGAATTAACAAATTTAATAAACAAAAAATTTTTTTTTTTTTTTGCTTTTGCATGCAAAAATCTGAAAAACAAAACCTTTTGTAGTCAAAATGGGATGAGTGAAAAGTTTAAAATGCTTGATTTTGCTAAAATACTTGATTTCATCCTCTATGGTGTACAACAGAAATAAAATCACTTGAAAACATTTGCACAAAAAGATCTGTTTTTTTTATATTATGAACAGATGTGGACAAGAGTGTTAATAACTGCAGTGTGTTTTTCAGGTTATGCAATAAAAGTGCTTTTATTAAGGTTAGAAAAGATAGATAGATTCGATTAAATTTCCACTTAATACATCCAAGTAATACTCTACTACTAGTATATAACATACAAATAATGTTTATGTCCATTTTAAAGGGTTATCAGCGATTACATCTTAAGAATTAGTACAATGTTTACATGTGAGGTCCATTTTGGAGCAGTTAACACTCCCTCTAGAAATGCTAAGACGATTCATTTTTGTCTCAGAAATTATACACATCCATGATTTGTAGAAATATGCAATAGCAGAATTGTATTCTGGTGCCTGAGCTGCAAAGGGAATGTCCTCTAACACAGGGAATCACAAATTAAACAAGGCTGGACATCAGATGGGGGGGGTAACAGCTTCATTCAACACAATACAACACACTTAGTGACATTTTCTTCAAAGGGTCTTGGGTTTATGCGGCAGTAATTGTCTCCTGCCCTCTATTACTGCAAGACCAGTGATTGAAGCCGCTATATGCACATTGATTTACATGACTGGGGCCATTCTCTGCCGTCGTCATCACAAGAGAAGAGAATCACTCAAGGCTTTATGATGAATAATGCAAGAACAGACTCTACATCTTGTCATCATCCTCTGCACACACACGGTCACACAAATGGAAAGAATAGCACACACATTACATTTTTTACTTAAGTCAGATGGTGTTTTGTCCCTTTGGAAGGGTTAAAAAGGCTATCAATTAAAAGCCAATCAGTGCAGCTCTGCCCATGTTTTATGTCCTAATCTGGACACATTATCCTAAAACCTTAACAAACATTTCACTAGGCATCCATATCCCACAAAGATCATATTAGTGCAAATATAATGCAGTGTATTTGACAGTTTGTGACACGTTTGTCTAAAAATGTTCACTTTCTGTCACTTTGAGTGTTTTCTCTTTTCATCATCACATTTCACATGTGAAGACATGCCTGACAAGTCTGAAGTTCAGCTGTTGTGGGATAAAGATTGGAGGCAGAGGACCTTTATCAGAGGCGAAGACAGGCTTTAAAAACACTGTTTGAAGTTCAGCGCACAGGGTTGATCTTCATGCTATGTTCAGTGAAGTGTTCTTCTCTCCTTTGATAGGATTAACATGGATGCTTAATTAAACAAGAGTTAACATAGCCTCTAAGATGATCACATGTGTGGTTCTGAGTGCTCCTGCTTGATGTCGGGACTTTTTGTTTTAATGGGGAGTATTTAAACGTCAGGCTGTTCTTTATGTTCTCTAAGAAGCATTAAAAGAAGATGTTCTTGGCAGTATAAAGTCAGGACATGCTTACTTTAGGCACCAGGGCAGTAGAGTGTTATGTTCTTAAATGCCACAATCTAGGGTCAGTATTTCCACTTGAACATTTTTCATTCTTGTCGCCAAATTGAAGATGTTAGGTCTTTCTTTAAGTTTGTGACCTGAATGTATAAATTCAGAGGTGCTTTAGAAGTCTCTTAGCACATTCAGAGCATCAGCCTTTCTGAATATTCAGTGTGCACTATTGGCTCCGACCATGGAGGAGGTGCTGCATAGCTTTCCAATGTTTACACCACTAACCCAATTGGAGCAATCTAACCCCCCTAAGATTTCTATTACGCTAGCTTACATTCTACACGGTAAAAATAACTTCTTCCGGCAGCCTTTTAATTTACACACAGACCAGATGGATCATTATTAGCGCAGACGTATTGTGACAAAGACGAAAATTAATTTGACACTCTCAGCATGTTCGTATCTCTCTGATGTTTTTCACTTTCTCCAACTGAACGTGAGCGTACTCTTCCCTTAATGGGTATAGATTGATTGATGAGTGCCCTGCCTCTTTTACTATGGGCTCAGGAGACCAGCAGCTGCCATTTAATATTTCATTAACTGATTTGTTCCATCGTTGTAACCCAAATAACATGCTCTGCTCTTGTTTTAGATGTCTAGATCATCATATTTTCTCATAACCCTGTTAGTGTTTGTGTATAAGTCTTGTCTCTTTCCTTTATCTCTGTGCCTGTGAGGAGAAGGTCAGAGCAAGTAAGGCCACGTTTCTCTGTGGCACATGCATGAGGTGGGAGGTTGTTGCCAAGGTAATTGGTCTGTTTGTATATGTTTGCTAGTCCACACTAGCTTAACTGTGCCTAATTACTAATTGCATACACTGGTCATTAATGGTGTGTTGGGTTGGAAGGATCAGGAATTCCTAGGTTTCTGACATCAAGGATCATTAAACATTATCTGTGCTGTAAGGGTAATGTTTTAAATGTATTTCAATATGGGCTGATTGATTCACACTCGCAATATGTCGCATATTAACATAGCATAGTATGGGTGCATCAACAGATGTCTCATGTACCTGCCATAAGGTGCACTGTGTAGGGGAAGTGCCAAAACAGATCTTTGACCCAAACCAGCCATATGGCCCCAACATGGTCCCCCAAGTGCAGGCCATATGGTTCAAGAATGGCGGCTGCTGTTTGATTTCTTATGGAGCGTTTCAGCATCTCGTGTTGACTCCATTCATGTTTGTCAATGGAGTTGCTGTCTTTGCCTCAGTTTCTACAGCAACTCCCATGAGGAGAGAGAAAGAGAGAGAGAAAGAGAGAGAGAGAGAGAAAGAAAGAGAGAGAGAGAGAGAGAGAGAGAGAGAGAGAGAGAGAAGCAGCAGTGGGGGATTAACTGTAAAATGCAAACAGTCTGGTATCAACAGTCCCTATTATTTGGACGTGAAGCAGCCTCCAGGATTTAAATGAAGGGGAAAGTTTTAGTCCTGTCTAATTAAAGCAGTGCAACAGGCTCCCTCTGTACTGCTGCACAGATGTTGGGAGATAGTGTGGAAATGTCCACAGCAAGCTGGCAAGACAGACACAACATGCCATCATACATCACATTTCACTCGCCCTGCAGTGATTAATCAGCTGATAAATAGGATTTGACATATCAGCTTACTGGTGGGCTTGTAGATATCAGCAGTATTAAATGTGCAATTCAGTAACTTTGCCCTTAATTAAAACTAGAGGAACTAAGTTTTCTTGACTCATAATTCAGATTAATGAACACCTCACCAGCTATAACTGGTTCCTGAGGAAACAGAAACAGAAAGACATTATTGTTTGTTGTACACATGTCTTTCCCATACTTTAATAGTCCAATGGCTGTGTTTCTAGGGAATGATTCCTATTTTTGTGTCTCATAAAAAGAAAAATAAGTTTAACATGCATGTTTTTTATGATAAAAGTAGTCTCATTTTAATCAAAATTTGTCTAAATACGACGTTCCAGCTAAAACTGAGCTACATTGAACCAGTAACAAGATAAAACAGGTTAGCATATATTGCTTTCCTTATTTTTAGAGCCCACTTACACAACTTCCCAGAATAATTGATTGAATGAATTAAATGTATTAAATGATGGTGTCACACACAATGACCACAATTCACTTAAATTCTGCCTTTTTCTTCTTCAAGGGTGAGACTTATTTTAGCAATGCAAAATTTGCTCATTCCATTGGCACACTTTTTCATCACTACAAGACAATTTGCTTACATGAAAGGGTTGTTTTTACAGTGTATGCATTAGAGATTTAACATTTTTAGTTTAAATATGCATCTAAAAAAGCCAATAAAATATGATGTTAAAATGTCAGGACCCCGCTGACAACATTTCATGGTTGTGCTGCTTTTTTTATGTTGTATACAGCTCTGTCAGTGGCTGTTTTTGCACATGGATGGGAGTTCTGTAATCCTGTTGATACACACTGGGAGCTAAGCCTCACAGGAACAAGCAGGGGGATAGCAGGGCTTACTCAAGACTCTAGTCCTAGATCTACTTCCAAATCACTTCTGCTATTTTTTCTTGAGTTTATATTTGTGAGCTATACATGGCATAAATTATACATATCTCAACATCCATATCTTGAGTGTTGTGTAGGTATATTCAGATTGACTAATGACATTGTATGTCATATGAGTCAGACTGCATCCGGAACCTTATATATGATCTATAGTACGTGAGATTAGCTCTTTTGACTTCCTCTGTGTCATTGAAAACACATCTGCAAGGCCCAGGGCTTCCTACTCTCATCTACAGCCAATAGTGTGTGTTAGTCTGCATATGTGTGTGTAGGTGTGTTGGTGCATGAGCAGTCCTTGACTGCGGTGGATGGGTGCTGATTAGCCAAGCTGCCGGGGTCTTTTGTGCTCCTCAGACGGGGGTATAATTGTTCTTTGTTCAGTGCTCAGCATCTCTTTGAAGTCTCTCATTCAGTTTGTGTCCTTACAGATTCTCTCTCCCTTTTCCATTCTCTATGGTATCCACCCGCGCGTTTTGCTGGGGTGTCAAACCCCTGTGTTGTAATTACATAGCAACATATTAAAATATAAGTGCATGAAACATACAGTAGCAGATGCAGATATAGACTACAACAAGCCTTGCCCATAAATATCATTCTGACACTGAGCCCTGTACTGGCTATTATATTAAATCACAGCAATCTCACATCCATAGTAGCAGGAGCCTATGTCTGACCAGTAAAATGGAGTATAGAAACAATAAATCTTCTGTTCACTCATGGCAGCACTGGGCTCACCATAATTGTACAACATTATATGTGACATTTCTCTAAGGTTTTCCTTCTGCAATGATAACAGTTGTCTTTAACAACAGCAACTCATGCTGCTGTTGTTTCTTTCAGTTGTTGTCAATTAAATGGAAGATTACTGGTTTCAATGATCTGCAGTAGTAATGTGCTGAATTACTTCCAACCAGCAGTGATAATATTGCCCATTTGAGTTAGTCTAAGATACGGTATAATGTGGCATATACACAGGCCGAGAGAAGAGAGAAGTGTGTATGAGGGAGAGACTCCTGTTGGTTCTCATTGCCAAAACTCCCTAAGGAGGGAGCTGTTTATGCGCGCATGAAAAGCATTGGCAAGTAAGTCGGTGTGTGTAGTGAAACAGTGAGAATGAGGGCAGCCTCTAAGAGGAGAAAAACTGTGCTGTTTTTTTTTTTTTCTATTTCTTTTTCCAGGGAGACAATGGAACGAAGGAAACCAGAGGAAGACGACAGGGCTGGGCAAACCTGTTGCCTGCTTCAGTTGCCAAGGGCTACCTGTTGCTAACAATATGTGTGTGTTTGTTTTGTGTGTGTTGTCTCGGAGTAGATAAAGAACGCAGCAGCTAACGTACTAAGGGAGACCTGGCTCATCTACAAACACACCAAGCTGATGAAGAAGATCGACCACTCGAGAGTCCGCAAACACCAGCGGAAGTTCCTCCAGGCTATACATCAGTGAGACCACACTATAAACACACATGCATACACACATGCGTACACACATGGGCTAAATACTGGTTCCCGAGCTGATGAAGCCTTTGAAATCAGCTGTACTTTCTATCCACCCACAGGTTGAATCAACGCTGATAATCAGATAAAGTGCATGCATCTCTGTCTCTCCACACACACAGATACAGACATGCACACAAACACACAAAATGAATCATCATCTACAAAAGGGCAGGTTCACTCCAGGCAAATACAGTTGTGGGTCTGGATAATCAGTGCATTGTGTACTATTAGAGATGCTCTGATCATCATATCATCTGTGCTTAAGTTGATAATACCCAAAGAGCAGAACTGAAGTGTGCATAGTTATTCACGTCCCCCATTACATTGTTGTTGTTTAGCTTCTATATTTAAATGTCTACAAGTGTCTGTTCTTTTGCATATTTATATAGTGTTATATCCTCTGTGGAGCATCAAAATTAAGTGGCCCTTAAATTTTCCTTTCCCCTTTGATCTGGAACAGTTCAGTCTTGAGAACATTAACAAAAGTGCCCGAGTCAAAAGAGCTAAGACTGTTTTAATTGTAGAGTGAAGACTAATCCTGTGGCGTGTTGACTGGATGAGAGGCTCATTCTGCAAACACACTAACAGGATGTTTTCTGGTTCAAACTTTGGAGTGAGGCTTCATTATAAAGGAGGAAGTTATGAGGTTTGTTTTGTGAAACGCACAGATTAGAAATGCCCTTCACCAATTATTGCATTGTGTTTTAAGAAGCAATAATGTGCTTTTAATTGAACTGTAGATAAATTATTCCTTTTATTTTATCTAATTTCATCCCTGCTTGGTTTATTTCCCTATAGGCTTTTTTCACCTGCAGGATTTTTAATATTAAAACTCCACAGCTTTAGATCTCAGGTTTATTATCATTTTATATTCATGTATACTTTAAAGACACTACAAAAATGTAGTGTTTTACCGAACATTGTGTCCTTGCTGAGTTTGTGCAGTCCAATTCAGTATCACACCACAGGTAGAAATGAAGCTGAACCAGGCAAGGTGACCGTTCCACAGTCTTGTTGTCTGGACCTGGAGGGATTAGCTCTCTGGACCGACCACTGTGTATTTACTGGGTTTCAACATTTTACGTCTGTTTGTGTATTTTATGTGTGTATGTGTATCTGTTTGCAGATTACGCAGTGTGAAAATGGAGCAGAGGAAGCTCAGTGATCAGGCCAACACATTAGTGGACCTCTCAAAGGTAAGACACACACATCAGCAGGACTTGTTATTCGTGTAGTACTTCACACACATAACCAGTTCAGGGTTAGATGATGCATTTTAACATGCCGTTGCCCCCTTCCAAAAAAATATACGACAGCATTCCTCCGTTTCTATGCTGACCAGCCCGTTTCTGTGGCTTTGCGTCTCCTAGCAACGGAATAAGTGTTAAAACAGGGATGACTGAGTGAGAGAGCGTGGAGGAAATGAGAGAAGGGAGGGGAGGGCTCATGTTTTTCTGTTACTGTGTGGGTGTCTGAGTGAGAATGTGAGCATACACGTGTGTTCTTGTCTGTGTGAGCATGTATATGTGTGTGTGTGTGTGTGTGTGTGTGTGTGTGTGTGTGTGTGTGTGTGTGTGTGCTTGTGAAAGAGAGAGAGAGCGCAACACAGATGAGAGGAAGGATTGAGATAGTGACTTGAATAAGAGGCAGCACACGACGGTTTAGAGGGTGCATTTTTATGTCTTGCCAACGCGTGATGCCTTTAGCACCAAATATTTTGCAATTATGCCATCTCAGTGACTCCATCTCAATTGGCCACTTGTGCGTTCACCATGGTTACGGAGGCCAGGATGTGCAAGGCAGGGACACTCTGCTGCCTTCCTTTCATCCTCTCTCTCCTCTTACTTGTTCTGTCTTTCTTCACAATGTTAAAACGCCCACATAGAGACTTCCCTCCAGCCTCTTCCTCATTCCAGCTTTCTATTCCCTTTTGGACATTTTTGCTCAGTGTCTTAGTCACCCCTCCTCAGCCTCGTGCATTGCCTCTTGTGCTTTTACTCCAGCCCCTTCTCCCTCTTCCTTCTAAAACAATTCTCCTCAAACAAGGTGTAATAAAGCAGCTTTCACATACTCCTATTTGCCATCTGTCTATGTTGTTCAAAGAGCTCTGTGAGTCATCTAACCCTCTCCTGTCCTCCATTAGATGCAGAGCGTCATGTATGAGCTAATGTCAGAGCTCAACGACCGCAGCGAGGACCTGGAGCGCCAGATGTTGTCCCTAGAGCAGCGGGTGGAGCAGCTCACTGCTGGCTTCAATGCCCTGCCTGCCCATCTCTCTGCCACCCTCAGTGCCCAGCATGCCGCTCTGGTTCACCTACTCCGAGAACGGGATGCAAGGGATGGTCGGGGAGGAGGAGGTGGAGGTGGTGGAGGAGGTGCTGTGGTGCCACTGTCCCCAGCAGCTTCCATAACAAATGCCCCAGTTTCTCCAGTCCAGGTTGCAGCCCCAGCACCACCCTCGGCTCAAGTCCCCACTTTAGCCTTGGAGTCCCCTCTGTCGCCCCCGCCACTCAGCCCAGAGGGAAGCCTGGAGGCTAGTCCTACGCCCAACACCTGCACCTCTAGCTGCTGAAGAGCTCTGCGGAGTGAGAGAGGACAAATATGGAAAGAAAATAGGGCGAGAGGAAGTGCCACTCCAATCACTTCAAACTAAAAAGAAAAAGTGGGAAGGAGGAGGAGGAGGAGGAGGAGAGAAATGTGAGGCGATCCTCTGACGGCTGCAGAGGGGACAGTGGGGAGAAATAATAGGACTAAGACGGAGGGTCGGTATGAATGATGAGACATGTGAGGGATTTTGGGGCGATTTCCTTGAAGAAGGATTGAGGAGAAAATGGAGATTAAATGGAGACTCTAAAAGGTGTGAGGGGGAGGAAGGATGTCAAGATGTTGAGAAATTAAGGTAGAGAGGATGAGGACGGGGAACGAGAGAGGAGGAGAAATAACGAGGAATAATTATCTGAACTCCTAAATGGAATCCGCTCCAATTACTGAAAAAGGCCTTTTACTCTCTTTATCTCTTTTCCTCTCTCTCTTTCTCTCCTCCTCTATTTCCTTCCCCCCTCTCCCCCAGTCTCTCTCTCCCTTCATCAGGAATTAATGACTATGACTTTTTATCCTTATGATGTATTTTCTATCTGAATGCTAATTGTGTGTTAACGAGCATCCCTTTAACAGAAGGTTGGATCAATACGACCATGATATTAAAAAAAAAAACTAGTGGCATGCACCGCACACACACACACACACACACACACACACACGCAGTACACATACACAAATTGCATTGCCCAGTCATCCACACAATCCAAGTTTACACAATACAAACATAAGTACAATCTCTTAAATAAAGGCCCTATTTACACTCACACTGAGAAATTGATGCACTAGCCCACAAGATAAAACTAAAGCCTATACTGCCAAGCACTCAATGCACTGTCAATCTCAACAGAGCACTGCCAAGCACTGTAGACACACTGTAAAAAATGTTCATCCATATGACTTATGTTTGTGGGTGTGAGCTAATGCAGTAGTTTAGGCTCAACAAAGCATAGCTGTGAAATTTAAACTACTCATTTGGGAAAATCATAACTGTTCACTGAACTACACAAATTACAGATTAAGCTGAAATAAGGTGATATGATAGTAGGTAACAGGAGTCATCATAATGTCTGTTAGTGATGAGAGCAGAGTAGCAGATAGTACAGTAACCAACCACAGCTAATGTAGGACTTTATTACTGCATTGATACAATGTAGGCTGAGGTGTAGATTTGCTGTAATCAAGATAGATTAATTTTATTTTGCATCTGAAATCATTAGATGAGAAAATACTCTTAGTGGGTAAATTTTGAGGTGGTTGTCAGAGAAAAAATTTGGTCATAAGAAACCTTTATGAAACAGGCTTTTCAATCTGGCTGAATAATCGTAAAAAGTTAATGACATGCTGACTACTATCCGGAGCCTTGCACAAACTTACTGCTCCACATTTGGTGAGTCTTCTCCATTTATGTTGTCAAAAAATTCACTGACATTGACCTACAGTTCTATCACAGGCAGTTGAAACAACAATGAAAACATTATCCATCAATAATAAATGATCTGTTTATTCTTTTACTTGGATATGGTTCGACTGAGATGCTGTAATATCTGTTGTTTTGATTTCACTTTGTGAAAATCGTTAGATTGTTTAAAATGTTGACTTTTTACAGTTAGACTGGCTTAAAAAAAAAAAAAAAGATTATTTAACTGTGTGATTATAAGTTGATGTGGTTAATGTTTTTTCACAGTGTTTGGTTCTTTCTATGACTCTTCGTGAGGGGAAGACGACCTTACTGCCATCCTTTTTCAAGCTTGCAGTCCCAAAACAACTCACTGTTATCATGAATGTATTCTGTGTATAGAAATACACTCAAACACTCTTTACTTGCTCGATCACTTAAACTGCCATGCAGCCACAGAATCAGACAGCCACATACGCACGCACATATATATAAATATATATAAATAATTATATATATCTACACATACATTTCAACAACCAAAGTGCTCTCTCTTAAATGGACTTCAATAAGAGGCAGGGAACACTGCTGTCACAGGGGACAAAAGATAGCAGGAGGCGTTGCTGATATCTTGACAATATTTCTGAGGGAATAACTGTGAAAATCTGGGCATGGACTCTTTACAGTGCTGTACATGGACTGCTCTTCACTGCTTTAGAAACAGATCCAGGTTGGATTGCGGATGAACCGAAGGGAACACAAATAAACCTTATAAAGGATAATGGCCATGAAGGAACAGCTGTTCATGAAATAAATAAAACATAAAGAAAGACTAAGGTATATCTGTGAGGAATTATACTGGTGTGACGGGAAAAGAGAAAAGCCTACCTTTGCATCGGAGACAATATCAAAACTGTCTTATGGCGACACGCTGTGGCCGGAATACTGAATTAAATACGCTTGGAATATTGTACAGTATGCTGTTAACAAAATCTAGCTTTGTATTGCTTAGTCTTTTCTACCATTATGATTAAACGCAGTTATAGCTGATATCTAATATTACTAAACTATAGTATTCTCATTCGTCCTTACAATTATGATATATGTATTACAATACGTTAAATAATTATGAACAAGGAAAGTGCCGTTTGAGGTTGAAATTATTTTGTAATTTTATTTTATCAGAGAGAATTAATAAAGTATATATCTATAACAATACAGCTTCCATGTGTTCTATGTCAATATGTATTTATTATTGGTCTGAAAGCGTTTCCTCTGGTGTTTGTTTCATAACTAATTATTAATAAAATTATTTCGGTGTTCTCGGTACTGACCGTGGCAGGAAGATGATCAGTCTTTATTTCATTAAAGTCAACTCCATATAAGTCGGATAACAAAATAATAATAAAAAATACATGTTCTGTTTCGGTCATGAATTACCTACCAAGCACTAAATTACTATAACGAAACTAGATTTAAAGTCGCCCAAAGCTGTAGTTAATAAGTGGGTTATTAATGGGTCCATTTTCCCATAAACTCTCATTGCCAACTAATTTCCGATGTACAGGTTTGGGTATTTATTTTCATAACGGATTGAGGAGGAGCATGTTCAGGACTTATTCCGTTAGATTTCCCCGGTAGCTCCCTTTAGTAGCACCATGGACAGCGAACCTGGAAAAGTTAAACTGGTCAGAGACCCGGGTAGGAGGTTATAACCATCACTGTGACCATGTCTTTAACTTTACTCTGAGCGAAGAAAACACAACAATGGCTTTAAGGTAAGAGCAAAACCTCTGGTTGGACAGAAAAACTTAAGTGGTGGATGTGATGTGAACTTTTACGTACATATTTGGGCATTTCCGTAACTCCATTTCATCTCAGAGGCAACTATTGTACATCGTACCCCACTAAGAGCATAAGTTACTTGGCACATTGTAATTCTCATCCCAGTGCCCAGTGAAAACCATATATCTCCAAATGTGATGACTGATGTTGAATGTTTGTGATCAGCTGGAGATGAATTGGTTCCTTTACCCATAAAGACCCAAACGTTCACTGGCAACCAAAAGCATCTACTGATCAAAATGTTTTATACCTGTTGATCCACTTATCCTATCAATACATGTAAATAATTGGTGTAAAATACAGTTTGTCATCTTGTCATGGTCATCAGCTATGACCCATTGGACGTTCAGAGGCTCTGTAGTGAACATGGAAACACTGTCATCTTCTACAACATTGACTCACCAGTAAAACTCATGGAGTTTGATCAATGACAGTGGATGGAGACATTTGTTTTATGTCCAATTATTGATACATTTGCTGAAAAAGTCACCTTTTCCTCAGTTTTCTCTGTTTTGATATAATAACCTTTGAATTTACCTTGAGTTTTCATGAACATCTACATGATCAACTAATTAAGTATAGGGAAAATACATGATTTATATTGAAAACAGCAAAATATCAAGGATGATGCTAGAATAAATGGTGATAAATCACGTAAGAAAGGTTAAATAGTGACAAAAATTCATTTGGGAACAATCACAAAAGTAGCACTGTCTTTATGGTTTAGAGGGTGACAAAATTTTCTTCCTTCGTGAGTTAAAGTAACTCTCTTAGCTTAACCCTTAAAGACCCAACACTATTTTTATTGCAACTTCCCAAAACATTTTTCTCTATATTTAACCTTTATGAAGTGATTTGTAACCATTCATGGCAATATAACCTTCTGCATTTTGCATTTTTCAGTGAAAATCTGGTGTTTTCCTACATGGAATTCACAGATCATGTAGATGTTTAGAAAAGTTCAGAGTAAATTTAAAGGTTATTATAGTAGAATGGTGAAAACTGAAGAAGAAGTGACTTTTTACATGAAAATATCATCAACTGAACATAAAAGCAAGCATCTACAATCACAATGTTTAAGATGATGATGGTGTTTCCACATTCACTACAGAGCCTCTGAACATCCAGATGGTTCATATCTGATGACCATGAAAAGATGAGAAACTGCATTTTACCTGAATGACTAAAATGCACTGATAGCATTAGTAGTTCAAGAGTTATTAAATGTTTTAGATCAGCAGATGGCTGCTTAGGTCTTTGTTGTGGGGTTAACTGGAAAATGTAATGTCACAAAGCTAAAAAGTTGAGTTTTTATGCATACTTAGGTCTCCATACAGGACAGCGACATTACAAAAATGTGATGATCTTATGGAATATGTATTGCTGAAGATTAAACTACTCACAGTGAGTTCAAATGAGTTTGATCTTGAACATCTACAGCTGTAAAACATAATATACACATTAAAATGTAGTAAAATTGATAGTAAAGCACTTACAGGGACCACTTTCTGCACTTTATTTGCATTTTCCTAATTATACCTAGGTTTACTTGAGTAAGGTTTTATTTTTCACTAATATTTTCCCAGTGTGGTCTTAAGAACTTTAACGGAATGCTTCCACCACTGGAAAAGTCTGTTTTAGTTTCTGTTAACCCATAAAGACCCAAACAGCCACAACGACTAAACCATCTACTGATCTAAAATATTTAATAACTTCTCATCCACTAATTCTATCAATACATGTAAATAATTTGTGTAAAATACAGTTTGTAATCTTTTCATGGTCATCAAATATGACCCATTTGGACATTCAGAGGCTCTGTAGTGAACATGGAAACACTGTCATCTTCTACAACATTGATTCACAAGTAAAATCACTTTTTCTTCAGTCTTCTCTGTTTCTGGTATAAGAACCCTCAACTTTAATCAGAGTTTTAATGTGCATCTACAGATCAGTAAATTAAATATAGGAAAATATGTGATTTTGACTGAAAAAAGATAAAATACAGAGGATAATATTATAATAAATGGTGATAAATCACTTAAAATAAGTGAAATCTAGAGATCTCCACTGTAATTAAAGAGAAATGAAAAAATATATATCTTCCGTGAGATCATGTTAAGCTCACAGGGAGTTGGCATAACCATACAGGTTACTTATAATTAACCCTCAAAGACCTTGAACTATTTTTGTGGTGACTTTCAAATAAATTTTCCTCTACATCTAACCTTTCCGAAGTAATTCATCATAATTTTTTAATGTTATTTCATATTTTGCATCAGGAATTTTGCTATATTTAATTTACTGATCATATGGGTTTTCATAAATGCTGAGAGTAGATTCAAAGGATAAGATATCAAAATGGAGAAAACTATAAAGCAAAATATATCATTTACTGGACATAAAAACAAGCATCAAAACCCACTGCTATTTGTAAAAATACATGCAAAGACAATAATATTTCCACATTCATTAAAATGATGCTGTTGACTTGAGAAACTGCATTTTACCTGAATTATTAATGGGATTAATGGATCAAAAGTTACACTGGTCTACATGTAAAATGCCTTCAGAATAAAAATTAGAATTAAGCCAAAAATGCTGGTTGGCTGCAATTTCCAAGATACAGTCTTGGGTCAAAATGTGAAATTCTGTGAATTAATGAGAGAATGGGTTTTACTCAAAAGGAATGTTTGACTCAGAGCGTCAGATCTACCTCAAGACACTGTCTGCTCACTTCAATACATTCACTTTACAGGTTCTGTCTAGTGGAAGATTTATCAATCTAATGAATAACTGTATATAAACTGATATGTATGCATAATAAAATTGTATCCCATACATTCAAAACATTAGCTAAGCAGCACTTTTGTCATGTGTTTTCTAATTCATCTTATTTAAGTGTGTAATATTTAGCACATTTACTCTCTGAGGCAGATAATATCTAAATAATTGTAAAGCAGTGTTAGCAAAAATTTTAGATAAATGTATGATTTTGGTCGCAGTGACTGTTTGGTAGGTGTTTGGGGGTTAATCAGCATATACTGTAGGTCACTGCAGCAGTGAGTACGCAATGATTATACAATGATGCAGTTACACTGCTGAATAAGTGCTGCAAAGTTTTAAGAGTTGTGTAAAAGTCAAAAGAATATACAGACACACTGAATATTGCAATAACATTTCTAGACAAAATCCAGCCATCTTATTACCAAAAAGCAAGCTGAGAAAATAAATATAAGCAAATATATAATATAGTGAAATACATTCTGTGTTTGCTGGGGAGGCATCTATTACGTCTGCTGATGTGACTAAGATGTGATTTTCAATGAGGTTAAGCTGAGCAACTTTGAAAACTGTTTCAACTTTACAGGTCACTCATCAAGACAGTCATGTCCTTTTTTTCTGTAATTCAGAAAAACTCACTTCTCGCCAGTGAGAGATGCATTTTACACAAGAACATTTAGTTTTTTAGTATTTGCAAGATGTCTTCATTTCAATTATGTGGTATCCTTTGTTGTGGTTATAATCCAACCACAGCAGATAGACTACAAGTGGATCAGGGGTCAAAATTTAGCAGTGGGAACTGTAGTTGTACAGAGTCAGTTGGATGAAATTTGCTTCTCTTTATCTTTGACAATCTTGATCATTCACCTCCCTAAAATCCTTTGAAATAATAAACTGAAAGAGGTTTTGGCAGCTGGAGTTGGGTATTGTGCTGTGTTGTGCCATTCTAAAACACATACTTGATAAGTATAATCAGCGTTGTAAAAATGAGACTCGACAGTGAACATTTAATTGCTGCACTACATACCCCATGATATGAAACGGTTAACAACCAGACACCAACACACATTTTCAGGTCTTAATGAGTGGTGATAGTTAAGTCAAATTAGTATAAATGAAACACCTTCCCATTAGCTCACACCAATGCTTTTCCCAAAGGTGACCACCCACACACACACACGCACACGCACACGCACACGCACACACACGCACACACACACACACACACACACGCACACGCACACACACACACACACACACATAATTTCATGGTTTATCGTGTCTAAGTAAATCTACTGGCATGAATCTGTCATAGTGCTCACACCTTCTATCTCTTCAACAGAGGAAATTGATTTTAATCTTTTTATAAAACAGGTGTCATATAAAGCAGGCCTGTGTGTGTTTAGTCCAAAGTGAAAATAAAACAGAGCAGCAGAGGTGTGAAAGCCAGGCAGCCTGAGGCAGCGTTCTGCCCAGGGCACTGCACAGACCCAGATGTGATGAGCTTGTTATCTATGTTATTTACTGGCAGGCGCTATTGCCCTCAGGGCTTTCATCATCGCTCTCAGACTGCGTGTATTTTCATGATTGTGTGCAATAATTTAAGGCTGGGCCATGTCTACCATGGACTTCTTTTTTTTTTTAACACTCTTCTTTTGCTCTCCCTATGTGTTCAGTCTCTTCCTATTTTTCAAGAAGCCCATTTGGCTTTTCAGGGTTGTTGTTTATGCCAGGGATTGTAAAGGAGTCAGACACAGCTTAAGTTGCACAGTAGGAAAGCAATAAAAACACAGACCAGAAAGAATGAAATGAGAAAGGTTTTTCCCCAAAATCCATCCAAAAGTAGCCAGGTATGTCAAAAAACATGACTGCAAAGCCATTTTATTTGCCTTGTGTGCACTTGAACTTGTTGCTGGAGGCACAGGCAGAGAGCATCTCAAGTTTTCAACAACAGAAAGACCATTTTATATTCCTCTTCAATCAACAGAATAAGCCAAGTCCATATTTTTTGCAGATTTAAAGCCACTTACAGGCAAACTGAACATTAGAGCTGACAACTTCCTTTGAGTAAATGTCTTTCTTCTTTTTTCAACATCAATAAACACTTCAACAAGCTTTTACTGTTGTATATTCACACATCTCATGAAAGTCTCATGAATGCACTATTAATATTATCATTATTACTGTTTTGACCTGGCTGTTCAGACCCCTGATGTGTAGGATTTCTCAGTGCCCACGGACCGACAGCGCCCTGGAGTTTTCGCAGTGGGAAAAGATACAACCACCATGACAGTTGTCAAGACAAGATGCTAATGCTCAGTAATCATTTCTTCTCTCTTCTGTAAGTATTCTTATAACCCACTGTCCAGGTAGATGAAGGAATTATTAAGAAACTGACTCCTGGCTAAGAACACATCCTTCATCTCAGTTTAATTAAGGTGATCCTATTTATAATTAAAATTCTGCACCTCTCTTTATCGCTACCCCACAGCTTGGTTGAATATTTGTGTTTCTGTGAATATTTTGACCATGTACATCTAAAGCATAAAACTAAAAAAAAAAAATGTTGCCTGTATAAATTTGTGATCTTTACTCTGTGTGCTCTGCTGATGTGTCTGTGAGTCAGAATGCAGCTGCTTTATTATGCTTAAACAAAGAACTAACATCAACCTGCTGTATTGGCGAGGTCTGTAGATGTGACACAGAAAAGGAAAATGAATATGAAGCAGCTACGTGCCATACGATATGAGATCTGCCACAGCATCATTTTCATTCAGTGAGCCATTGCACTTTATGAATGGGGACATTGCCATCCTGGATCACACCACTCTAGTCAGGTTTTTCCATTAATTTGTCTCTCCTCTGAAAGTCCTGCAGTCCGGCCACCAGTAACTCCTCCATGGGCTTGTCCATGAACTTGTAATTCACCTCTCAATGAAATGTCTCATCTTTACAGCAGGCCCAAATGTCACCTGGTTCTGTCAGTGAGAGACTATTCTCATTTCAAACAGTGCAACTCACCTTTGTTCTGACAGTAGAGATGCTGCTGAAGACACTGTTGACAGTAGAGATGCTGTTTTCTATTCTGGGAGCTTCCACCTAGAATATAAATTGTATTATGGGGCAACATGGAGTTCTTTACCACTGTTGGCAATAAACATTTCACTGCTTATACTATATCCTTTCTTCGTGGTGGCCAAAGCTACACTGGTCCACACTTCATACTGATGCCTTTTTAACATTTATTTCTCTTTCTTTTCAAACACTGACTTAGACACCATTGAAAGACACTGTGGAATCTACAACAGAAATATAAAATGTAAAATAAGGAATGCATTGTTCAGTCTTTAAACATTTCTTGGGCTAATGCGATGTTTCTCAAACTGTGGGGCAGGAAGGCTTGCCGGGGGGGCATGTGATCATTCATGGATGTTTTTTTCTTCAGGTTAGAACATGTAGCTGGTGGAACTAACGTTTTAGCATTGGAGCACCCAGGACTCATTTTAGGGACGTACAACAGACAAATCTACTGCCATAGTGATCTGTCACTAGACTAGACAAAGAGTTTAGGTTTGGAGAATGGATAAGGATTGGACTGGAAAAGAAAAATGTGCAATGTTTCTGTTTTTGCACAGCTTGCACTTTAATGTTCTGAGATGTGCAATGTAAACGGGCACACTGTAGTCACTAATATTGTTCAAATGTTCATCTTTGTTACCAAAATGTGTTTGTTGTTCTAAAAAAAAAAAAAGTAACTTTATTGTCATAGTTGTAAGATAATTGCGCATTTCCTATTTTTACTTGGCTATACTGTCTCAGGGAGCAGTCTTGTTGAGTTTATTTGTATTGCTCAAGCAAAAATCTAAGTTATTTTTAATTTGAACAGTAAATTATTCAAAGAAAAGCAAAATGTACTGATACAATATTGATGTTTCTTTCAATAAAAGTTATAATTGCACCACTGTTACAGTGTTGCTGGGATTGAGGGGGCCTGGAGATTTTTTGTCCTCCAAGGGGGGGCCTCAACATAAAAATATTGAAAACCACTGGGCTAATGGAAGATAAGAGAGGTCCTTAACCTGTTAAGACCTTAACAGTGGTCAGTGACCAAGAGCATCTACTGATCTAAAATGTTTAATAACTTTTGAGCCATTAGTTCAATCAATACATTTAAATAATTCAGGTAAATTGCAGTTTCTCTGTTTTTCATCATCATCAAATATGACCCATTTGGACATCCAGAGGAAGCCCCATTGTCTTCTGTAACACTGATTCACCAGTAAAACCCATGTAGATAGATTAATGTTTCTAAAGTGGCTGTATACATGTATTTTTACATTCAGTTAATGATATATTTTACTAAAATGTCACTTTTATTTCAGTTTTATACATTCTTATATAATATCCTTTCAATAAACTATGAACTTTTAAGAAAAGCTACATGAAATGAATACATAAAGTATAGGAGAATACTTAATTTTCACTGAAATGTGTAAAATACAATGGATAATATTATAATAAATGGCTATAAGTCACTTGAAAGAGATTCAATTGAGAAAAAAAATAATAATTTGGAAGTTCCTATAAAAATAGTTGTAGGTCTTTGAGGCTTGAAGAAATACTAAATAAAGCACAAACAATAAAAATCATTTGCCATTTTGCACCTCTTGAATCATGTGCAGAATTAATATGGTCTTTGAGCTATTGTATCTCTGACCACATTCGTTATAGTTCTAACTCATAATGTCTCAGTGGTGCCCATTCCTCTGCTCCAGTCATGTGACCCACACATAAAATACACTTTATACAAAAAAAGCATTCATTTTAAAACTAAACATTTGTTATACAGGTATCTTTTACTGGTTTTACTGGTTTTTGAGTCTGTTTGTGACATTTTTTACCAATTTTAAATTACTTTTTCAACCCAAAAAAATGAATTTTTTGAAATATAAAATAAACTACACCATTAAAGAAAATGTCTCTCTGACAGCCACAGTGACAAAATCATGCTGATGACCCCACCTGTCATAGTTCACTAGAAAATCGAAGACCTCTCACTAGGATGTCTTCTGTCCTGGTGTTTCCCTAGCAACAGGGAGGATAGCTCTACAAAGGGATAGCTCTACAGCCACATGGATGTAAATTCAGAGGGATTAGAGGCAGCGCTAAGTAAGATTGTATTTCTTGCAGGCTTGTCTGTGTTTATGTTTGTGTGACAGTGTGTGAAAGGGCAGGAGCATCATGAGCTGGTTGGAGAGTGACAGTGATGTTGATGTGTTGATGAGAAAATAAGTAAAAATAAACCTGTGCCAGGATGGGATTTAAGTGTACTAAACCCTCAATACACACACGATCAATGAGTGTACATAGTCGCACATTCCACTTGACTGATGCCTTTCCACCTTTTGAGAATTGTTGGCAATATGTCTGTTAGTTCTTTGACAGATGTGTCAGCCAGAGTTATATTTTCAGTCTTTGCCATTTTCACATACTTGGTTATAGTAGCCTCTTTTACACAGCACTTATGTTGCAGGAATATATCGCCTTTATTCTGGAATGATATCTCTGTAAACAAAATAGTGGGATGATTTGGTCCCACCTCTGATTCAGCTCTCTAACACCTCAGGAGGTAGTAACAGAGCCGTGATAAAGGTGGAATCATGATTCCAGAACGCAATGTAAAAGGAACATCTCTCATTCCATAACCAAATTGTTGTTTTGATGACGTATTACGTGTGTGACCACCCCGCCGGGGGGATTTAAAAAATGAGCGTGGGTGGTGTACAGTAAACATATCAACACAACCAGAAAGATGTCAAACTGGGGAGACGCCGAGATCTGCGAGCTGTTGTCACTTCGGGCGCCGGGCTTTATCCATGCTAACATTTGTGGAACAGTGAAAGACAGGCCGACTCTGGTGAGGTTAGCAACACCGCTATCCTTGGGGTATTTCCAACGTGGAAGTTATTCGTCACACTATACGCTGCCCCTTTGATTCTGGAATGCAGGTCTGCTGTGTAAAAGTCCAGCCTGTCTCACCTCTGTTACTCCTCTGGCTTGGCTGTGTGAACCAGTCAATGGTGGAAAAAAGATGGGATCACCATTTCACTTTTTTTCCAGGATCTCTGTGTAAAAGCAGCTAGTGTCAGCAATTAGAAACTGATCTATTTCATGTGGTGTGGAGTGTGCAATATACATCTGAATGAGTAGGTGTGACTTACAGAGTACCTCTGGGCTCAGTTCTTGGACTCCTCCTGTTAAAACTGTTTATGCTCCCTTTAAGTAAGTCTCTTCAGAACTCCAACAGTTATTACCAGTTACCACAGTATTCAGATGATGCACTGATCTGTGTGTCTCTGTTTCCAGATGACCATAACCTAACAGAGTCACTGTGTCAACAAATATAAGACTGGATTCGCTAAAAATTTTCCCAATTAAATAAGGACTGAGATTATTTTGTTTGGCAACAAAGGGAAGAAGGTTAACATAAGTGATCTGCTTCCCTAACTACAATAAGGATTCTGCTTTGTCTATGTCTCCATGCTGTCAAAGTGAAAGCCTGTGCATTGACCCTTATTTAGTAAAGTACCTCTGATCATATATGTACATTATTTGCACCTATAATCCAATGTTCTTTCAAATTTCTACCAAGAACTCTTTCTTTTATCTGTATGGATGTGTGGGTTGTGGTTTGTTGAGAAAAGACAGCTGGACTGTGTGGGGGGTCAGAGGAGAAACAAATCAGGTGTCCACCCTCACAAGCAATCACTTACAGGTGACCTAAGGTTGTCCTCCCCATCCGCAGGGCTGCACCTCCTCCCTCTTCCATGTTCAACTGTGTTTCAAAGGCAACAGATCACTCCTTTACTGTTTTAAAGACAGACAGAAGACATACAAAGCCAATGATGATGCCAGAAGGCAAACTTCAGTACAGTAGCATCTTACATTAAAAGTATGATCTACAAAAGCAAGTCATCATCCTGCACTTTCTTCTCCCTTCTTAAAAGTCTCATACACATTAAATGGCTTATGAGTGTTTTTACACCACTCTGTTTACGCCCTTTTTCTGTTTAATTGCCTTTACTGATGCAAAGTCCATTAGAGACTTGAATAGGTTATAGGGGTCTCTCTCACACACTCATGATCAATAAAGCAAAGCGGACATTCCATTAGTAAAACTCAATGTGTGGTGGTATAACATATCAGATTACAGGCTCTTAAATGCCCATCTGGTCCATTCAGACTTTAGTTAAATGTGCAGTCAGCTTTTTGAGCATTAAAATCTAACACATCCTGACTATACTCCAGTCCTTTTATTTTTAAAATCCATAAATGTTTTATGTGGTGTTAATGTCAAATCATAAGAAGGTTGGCCAGCATCCCAAACTTACAGTCTACTTTTTCCACTCTACTGTATGTGCACTTTGGCTGAGGCCGTTGTAATTCTTAGAAAGAACAGATACAGTTTTTACACAGTTTAAAATTTTCTCTGTATGTATAAGCTTACAGTATAGGTGTGTTTACCAACGGTCAAACTTTGTCACTTTAGGTCCATGCTACTTTTTGGGTGAATCAGACAGTCCAGGTCATAGCTTTGTCACTATCCTCAGTACAGTAGCAGCTCCATGGCAACGTTGGCTGCCCACTCTCCCCTCAGGTTATGTACGAGTGACATGCCTGTATGTGTGTGAGAGGGAAGGAGTACGGGAGCGGAGGTTGTTAATTGACCTATTTTTCAGACTGTTCAGTTGAATTGGGATGAAGGCAGAGTGGATGGAGTTTTTAATGATGCCACAGGGGACTTGTGCTCTGCCTCCCTCGCTGACAGGACTTCTAGTGTTGCCACTTTGGCTGACATAAATCGGCTACCTGTAACTCCCATCTTACAACACACTGAACCAGGGCCTTGTACATTAAATTTACTACTTCTTTTTATCTGTAATTCTGTGCCTTCATCTTCCCTCCCTCTGTGTCTGGCTTTCTGTGATGAGGTTGTGCTTGATGTCAACGTCTCACCTTGTTGTAAATGAGGTGTGGCCCCTGACCCCTTAGAGCAGGAGATGGAAAGGCTGAGGGGTGGGCACAGCCAGGCAATTAAAGCCTCGCAGCATGGCAGCAGTGTCACTGCTCTGGTTCTCTGTCCAGGTGGGACTCGGAGATATCAGTTGGTGTGGGGTTTAAATTAGATATTTTTAGAACAGAAACCCCGCTCTGCAGCTGTCTCTAACATCCATACTCTGGTGCATTATTATATTGACTCGGTAAATGCTGAAATGTACCGTCAGAGGAGAACAGGCTGGATGCGATGCTGTTTCTGTTCTCTCCAGCTAAGAAGTAGTTGTCAGTTCCAGTACCCCACAGGCTCAGCAGGCTTCTTCATTCAGTTTAATTTCCTTTGCTCTTTTCTATCTTGCCTCCCTCCTGCTGGTGCCGTACCTTCTTCTGCTTATCACATTTGTGCACTCACAAACACCAAGCCACACACGAACACACACACAAACACTGACAGGATTACATTAGAATTTTGTATTCATTTGAACTCTGTGCTTTTACCTGCCCCCCTCTCTCCACCTCCTTCTATCCCTCTCTCTAGTCATTTGCCTGAAAAGTGATGGTGGTTTCCATAGCAACCGCCTGAGTCTATATTAGAAGGGAATTTCCTTACACAGACTAGAAAGGTTGCCCAGCGAAGGGAGTCACAAAAAAAAAAACAAAAACGCACTTTCACACACTGACAAGCAACGCCTTTGAAACAGTTGATTAGCAATCAGAGAGCCCTTCACGACTCCTGTTTATTTTTAACATGCCCAAAGAAAGTTGTTGATTGGGTTTCAGCAGGAATACTTCTAAACTATGCTATAAGAATTTGGGCATTCAGGTGAAAGTGAGGGTCATGCTTGACTGATTCCAAATGCCTTTAGGATAGTCACTTCTGACTTACTGTGTGTCACTATTGATAGGTCTACTGTGTACTGAAAATAAATAAGAATATCATGAAGCATCTGAGATATGAAACATGCTCATTTGTACTGCATTATATATACAGTATATATATTGATCATTTGCTGTTACCTTTCGATTCCTTACATGTTTCCAGTTGTTGTGTGTATCTTTCTGGGTGTCTGCTGCTGTCGTACTCTCTCCATTTTGACAACGAAAGTAGGTCAGGTGGACTGGAGACTGCAAATTGCCTATTCTTGTGAGTGTGTCCGTGTACCCTGTCCTCTACCTAATGCATTCTGGGATAAATCCAAGATAAGTATGATGCTAAAAGGGGGTATGTGGATAGACAATGGAGGGATAGGATGAATACATCAATGAGGGAATTAGAACTTCAGCTCTGTGTAACATACAGGAGTTCAATCTCCTTATTTGCATTTTTGCAATTATTTGTGTAGAAAAAAACACACATTCATTATACTGTGATTTTTTTTGCCCAAATACAGACACTTGTTTTGTGTAGACTACGAGTATAATATGCATGTGTAAACCCATTTCCTGATTGCAGAACTTCTCTAACAGGGAAACTAATCCATTTGCTGGCTGTGGATAAACATACACGGCAATGACTCAACTAACTAAAAACAGCTGAGTGGCATCTGGCTAGTGATTACATATTTACACTTTCTGAGCCTGTCTCCCATGTAAACTACTGACAGCCGTCCTGGTATTATCTCTGTCCTCCATTAGGACCTAGACTGCAATTAGCCAACACAGAGTAGCATGTTCAAATACTCTCAGCAGGTTGGGACAGCCTGTGTTTACATCATTCCCTGAAACCATGTTTTTCTCACCAAATTCACCTCACCACTCATTACTTTGCTAAATGACCTAAACCAACCAGCTTTCTCTACTTTTCATTCATATTTATTGTTATGTATTGGTGCAGAGCTGTAATAATGAGCAGGGTCCAAGCTGGGAGAGGCTCAGTTTGACAGTCTCAGTTCTTTTTCGGTGAGTCCTCAAACTTGTGCTCTTGTCTTTTCTTTCACATACAGTGCTGACAGGCACAGTCAGCGGGCAGACTATTTAAGTTCCATGGGCAGAATAATTAATGCAGGAAATGATCACAGACACAGGAATGATTAATTTCCAGCTGCGACAAACTGACATGACTGATTGTCTTTACCAGGTAGCCAGCCTTTTAATGCTCACGGCCATTCAGGAATAGCATCCATCACAGTGACCCTCACTCCACCAAAGGTGTGTGTGGGAAGGTGTGTATTTCAAAGTGTGTGTGGTGCATATATGCAAGGTGCACAGACATATTTATTATGATTACAAATTTATCAGCTTTGCAATTTGTCAGCCTTATGAGTGTATTGAAAGATATGAAGTAGAGCAGACTAAATCTCTAAAAGCTCCTCAGTGTGACCATGAGGGACATACATCTTACACCTGTATTTCATCATATTTATCTACTTTTACCATGGAAAATAAAAAAAGATATATAACTCACCAACTAAAAACCTTCTTCTGCTTTTTGTCTCAGTTCTACCTTTTTCTATGCTGTGATGTGTTGTGACAAATTTCCACTCATTAGTTTTATAAAGACACAGCTCATCACAGTTTATGGTAAACACAACCCTAGAGGTTATTGTGATGATAGCTAAGAATAATTAAGAATGAAAAAATACAGGAATGGAGCTAAAGCAACTGATTATATCACTGAAAACAAGAATCATTTCAAATATTACTAAAAGGACGCTCAGAGTGTGTAGACGTCTGCTTGTCCTCCCCCTATATTGATAAACTACAAAATAAACCCCAATTATGACTGGTGTTTTCCTCTTTTTTGTCAGTTTCAGCCATTGGTGTGTTCACTTAATGAAAGTTAATCCAGTGGTGACAGAGACAATACAACAGACAGGCAGGTTCAAACTACCAGGAAGAGCTTTTGTCTGTACGTATGTGGGGTGAAACTGTGGAACAGTCTGGATCTTCATCACAAGCAATGGCCAAATATCCACAGTTTTAAAGCACTTTACAAACATATGGTCTGGTTACAGCACAGGGAGGGTGGGGCTTATTGTTAAATGCTGGGCCATTACATCGCTGGTTCTTTCTTACCTTTGTTGGTATGTGCTAGTCGTTGTTTACCATTGTTGGTATGTAATATTGTTGAAATATATTGTATTATAAGTTATGCAGACTATTAATTATACAGTTACTATGTGTAATACACATCAGTTTTCCTAATCTGATTACTATCTGTTATCTGTTACATTATTAGGACTCTAACCAGATGTAACTTTATCATTAAGGAAGCAAAAGTAATGTGTTATGTTGTCTAAATGAGAGGTGGGGGTGGGATTTAATAAGTTTTCTTCTTCCCACTCCTTTTTGAGCAGTACATATTGAAGTTATTTTGTTATTACTAATGAACATGGCAATTGCTACATTGTCTTGATCACCTCTATTTATTAATGTATTTGCTCTGTTCATTGTACACATAAAAGTTTTGTTTTTTTCTTCTGCTCAGAACAAATGAATGAATGAATGAATGACCAACTCTGGTTTCAAACCTGTCCCATCACTTAGAGAAGTTGACGTAAACTAAAAACTGAGTCTTTGTGTTTAGTCACCTGCTGCATTCAGTAATTATTGCCTTTATCCAGTTATGTACATTAAGTTTTCAAGATGCATATGATAAGCAAATGTTTGTGTAGTCATTTTGTCTTGTTTTATGTACTGTAAAAAAAAAAAAAAAAACAAAAAAAAAACTGAGCCACAACCCTCCATCTGTTCCATTCATTTTTTTTTTTCTTTCACAAAATTGTACATTATGTAAATTTTGTGAACGGTGAAAGATTTACTACTGTCAATAATATTTTTCAACAAATTTAACTTTGATTTAGTACTATTATTTCAGTCAGTCCTAATAAATCTTGCCTAAAACTTTAAATAGAGCTCAAATTTAATATGCAGGTACTAAGTTCATTTAACCTTCGTAAAATGAATTGTATATCTATGGTTTTTAAGATTTTAAATTTAAGTTTTAACTTACTTTTATTGTCAGTTATATTGAATATTTAGGCTGCTTTAAGTATGTTTCACTAAGTTCTTGAAATATACTGTAACTAATATTTTACATCATTAAATCTACTCAATAATATCATTAATCACTGTGTTGCCACAGTGAACTGCATGAGAGTCCTATATAATGAACAAAGGTTTTGTTCAAGTGCTCACACACAACCTGCTTTCCTAATGGCTTCAGCAGACATTTTACCCAGAAATTAAGAATCTGCCTCAGCTCTGTGTTGTTGTCTTGTGCTTCAGAGATGCCCTGTGCAACCTGCTCTGTCAGCGCGTGACTAGATTCTGACGAGTGGCCAGGACACAGGCTCTGCTCTGCTGGAGGTCATTTCCATGGAGACATGGGGTCAGCTCGATGTGTTCATCTCTGTTCACATCAGTTAATTGTACACTGGTTGCTAATGTTAATGATGTGTAATGGTCTGTCCTTGGAAAGAAATTCAGTTTATGTGTGGAGTCATGCAGCTATATGTGTGCATCCATAAACGTTCATACCTGCAGCGGTTTATATCCTTGTGTGGTGAGTGGGAGGTCCTGTCTGCTGTTTGTCATGGGACACTTTTCTCTGACAACCTTGGTGAGTAGTTTGATACATACACACACACACACACACACACACACACACACACATACATACTCTTCACACATTCTTTTGTACTTGGTAGCTCTGTACTTTTTTCTTTCTTTTCACCCAAAATCTCATTTTTATCATTTTTCATTCTTCATCTCTCACTTTGCCAAATGTAAAGGTGGGATGAGAATGCAAACTGTGCAGATCAATGCGGTCATGTCTCGGAGTGATTTTTCTCCCCCTCACTATTGATCCTCACATCCCATCCTCCTCTCTGGCTCTCTCTCAGAGATGACCTGGCCCAGATGACTCCAGGTTTCAACAGCCACTTTGTCAGTGTTCTGCCTTTTTGAGGGAATATTAGTTTTAATGCTACAGCCTGGCTCTGCCAATGCCTGCGTTTCTAATTATTCAAACTCTGCCCCATCTGCATTCATCAAGAAAAAAGGAACATGCAGTGCTTCAACCGCTCAAAAAAAAAATCAGTGTCTGTCCACTCAAACCAGTTGCTGGAGACTAGGTTTCAGTCACGATTTCCTAGAGGAGAGACAGCATGTCTTTACAAACCTAAGTGTAGTTAATGGATGTATAGATAAAAGCAACACTAACTAATAATGCTTTATTTGTGTAGCACTTTTCTTAAGTATTACAACATGTTGTGCACAGATGCATCAATATATTCACATGAAATCAAGGCAAAAGCAATCCAAATAATAAAAACAACAGAACCAGCAAGAAGCACAAATAATTAAATATAACAGTTCTAGAGTGAGAATAAATGATACCATTAGAACAATATAAAATGTTATAAAGCCTTTGTGTAAAAGCTTATTTTAAGAGGTTATTTAACAGAAGATACTGAGGTAGTAACTGAAGGCTCTGTCTTTTGTCACCTTTGGAAATCTACAAGGAACAAGACATTCTGCAGTCTTTACTTACGTATTCTTTCTCACTGTATTCCTGTACAGCGAAGCTGCAAAGGAGGCTGCACCCTGGAATACTGCTCTTTATTGCCCCCTACCATGAACACAAAGTTCTGCATTTAGCACCTGGCACACACCCCTTTATGACCCTTGACTCATGTGTTTACTGTACAAAGTGCATTCCTTCCTGCAGGTGTGTACACATTTGTGTCCATTGCAAGGTCTGTTTTCCAGTTGCTCTTTTGTCATTTCTCCAGGTTCAGTCCCAGAGAAGTTGCCCTTCCTGCCGGTATGCCCTCTTGGCCTCGTCTCTTAATGGCTCTCTGCCCAGAGCCAAGTTCCAACAGAGTCACACACAAAAACATACATGTTCTGTTACCTCTTGAAGCTTAAATAAGCAGATTCAGTGTAGTGCAGTACATGTTAGAATGACATTTACGGACAACACAGGTGTAGAATACAGGGGGGGTCAAAGGGGATTTGTCACCTCAACAACAAAGAAAATGATTTTGAATTAATTACTAGAAAGTTAATTATAACTGAAACAATACCTGAAATTAATACAAAATGCATGCAGTATACTATTCTATTTTCAGTTGTCACCTGGTGGCTGGATTTTGTGTTTTTCACATAAATAGACATTTCTTCCATAAACTGATACAGAAACTGCACAAATTGGTGCATAAATATTCACTAGCATGCAGAAAATGATGTGTTTAGTTATAATTTATGATAATCCCCGAATGTTCACACAAACCTTACACCCATGACACTAGACATGTCTATCTCCACCTCAATGGTCACATTTCAGAGCCTATTCTCTCGGCTCCAATAAGTATAATTATATTCAGCAGACACATATCAATAGTCAGTGACCTTAGTGACAGACAGCTGGGAGCCTGATTATAATTATGTGCTCATAGTATGAAAAACCATTACTTTCCAGGTAAGGTTTTCTTGTTTCGATTCCCTCCTAGTGTCTATAGGTCTAGGTCATTGTTCTGTTTGTTGGTAGACACTACAGTAAACTCTGGAGTAAATATTCACGTTTACTAGATGTGCTGAAACTAACACTAGACCCAATCAAGTCCATTTGGAAAAATGCACTGACAAATTAAATTAGAGTAAATGTTAATCAGAGTATTTTAGAGAACTGCGTGGCATTTCAATGAACATATAGATCCTGTTTCAGTAATTTAGTAACCTGGTGGTATATCAGACTCTCATTCCTACCATTACTTTATTTGCAAGCCTCGTCCAATATACAAGCGAGACACAAGAAAATGTCACCATAGCAACACGAGTGTTAATAAGAATCACTCCCTCTGCTAATTCAGTCGGTTTTTATTTCATGTACAAGTCAATGCTCTTACAGTTACAGGCAGTGCAATAAGCTCATGCCTATACATTTACACAAAGATATGACTGTCTGAAGGTCACACACCTCCATTCCTTTAATTATTTCACTAACTTCTTTTTTTTTAAAAAACTTTTAAAGTTACACTGATTTCTTTTGCAACTTCATGGGAATTCATTACATGTCATTTTCAAAGGGAAGCTTGGAAGCACACATGCATTCACAACCACGATGTTCATTATCCTGCTGTGTCACATCACGGTGCGCTGTGATTGTTTTACAAGTAGCAGGAACCAAAAACAGGAGCAGCTTCATTCCCCTGAGTGCAGACCCAGCGCTGGCAACACTGGCTTTAAAGGCGGCGTTGATACCATCATCCATCTTAACTATAATGTTGGCTTCTCTGTGGCATTGACTTGGCTATGGATATGTACAATTAGTGTCTGGATTTATAAAGAGTTCTTATGCACATCAATCAATATTCAATTATTCAGAGTGCATGTACAGTGTAGTTAAAGTCAGTAAAAAGCAAACATTTCTTGGATGTGTTTAACCACAGTATCTCCTCTCCTAGATGTGGTCCAGTGTTCTGAAAGGAAATTTGCATAAATCTATAGTGTCGTTAAAAATATGAATGAGGCTCATCTTGTACCCTCACCTTCCTGCAGTTGTTTGTGCTTGATCAATGAAGGTTGTAGTGCCAACAATGAAAATGATTTACCCTGAAAACAGTGGTGCCACACACCTGCTCACTTAGAGGAAGCAAAACAACACAATCCACAAAAAAGGCCCTGATTCTTTGCCAACAAATCATTACAGCTGAAGTTCTAAGACAACAAATGTCTCAAAGCAGACAAATGAAATCTGAGAACCTTCCACAGATTAAAACAAGAAACTTGATGACAATCATGCAAGATTATTTTACCAAAAAACAACCTAAGTTTATTAAGAGAGATGTAATGGATCTGAGGTGTTGGAAAGGTTTCAACAAACCCAGGTTTTCCTCTGTGCATTTACTGTTGATAGATTTTCTTCTTATATTACATGACTGTTTTCCCGCTCTCTCATTTCCTTTTTGCTGCATCAGCTCCATGGCAGTGTCACCTGATGACCATCAAGCTCCATTGCTCCTCCTCAATGGTGTCAAACACATCTGATTAAACTAGTGCTGTTTCCTCCTGAATGAGCACCCTGGGAAGAGATGGAAGAAGCAGGTACTCGATTTAAACGCCACAAATTACACAATTATCCATTTACACACATGGTTAATAGTTAAACAACATTTAATGAGTATAAGTTTAATGTAACAGTCCTGCAACACTTAACTGACAAACAGAAATACTCCAACACGTTTCAAATATGATTTATATTATATCTTTAGGTCAGAACTGGTAAATATTACAAATATAATATTCTATACTGTATTTACAATATTTACAGAGCTCTGTGCATCTGGGACTGGATACTGACAGATGGGAAAACAAAACCTCATGTTGCTATCCACCTTTTCTAAGACTGAAGCCCTTGGTTGCCACGGCAGCAGAGTACAGGATAGAGTGGGTGGGATGGTGTGAATGTGTCAGTAAAAACAAACCTTGACCCTGAAGCTCAGCCAATTCACTAACAAAGCATATACAGTACATCGTAATTTCTTCAGCATACCAAAGGGTAAAGTCATTCTAACTGGTCTTCTACAGAACTAAACTACTTCCTCTTGAACTTCGGTTCTGCATAAAAAAGTGTGCAGTGTGTGCAAGCAGATTGTGTAGAAAAACATCATTGAAGATGCATTTCTGTCAAATCTACAAGAGTTACTGTATGCCTTAGATGACACCCTGTTCACAAAGAATACTGTGAATGGGCAACACAAAGGCAAATGCCAAAGTGACACATAAATATAGTTTACTGAATATAGCAGATAGTGAAGCTACGACCGATTACATCAATGAAACCGCCACAATTTAAGCAACATGGAAATAGTGGTGAAACATGACATTTCTATTTCATATTGATGCATAGATGTGTGTTTTGTATCTATGGTTCATTGTACCTGAAGTAGAGGGTTGAATATACAATAGGATGCACTATTAGTGTGTATAAGTTTTAATACCTGGACTCATGCATGTATCTGTTGAATGATTTAACAACATTATTGATCAGTACTTGTGTACTTATCATGTGGTCAAGGAATCTAAGAATAGACCACTCCTAAACCAGTATGAACAGCAACCAGCTACGTTTTTAAATTGCTGCCTGCGTACAAATATTTTTTTTCTAATGGAATACTGCACAGTAAAATAATATTGAAAAATCTATTTACATCACTAAAACACAACAGAAAAAATGTTTTATTCATGAATGAAATAATATTAAATATTTACAGCTATTAAGGATGATCAAGTCTTAATATCAACAGAATTAAATGGTAAACCTGCAGCTGTCACACACAGCTGTCTGTTTATTATGTTAACACATTTTACATAGAGATGTTGTGTGCACTACATTTATGTAAATTTATGTGAGATATGTTGCAAGTAGAATGCCACCTATCAATGCCCTGGAGGGTTTTAGGTAGTCCTCTTTCTCTTGTAAATTATGTTGTCCTTTTTTTTTTTTTTTTGTTAATTGAAAAAAAAAAATTTATACAGGTGAATGGAGACAACTATGTAAAATGACTGTTATTTCCTCATATGACCATAATGACTGACAGGCCTACACTAGTGACCTGCTACTAGAGCCCATTAGATCCCAACAAGTAGCTCACTCTTACACAGTTTTGTCCAAGTTCAAAACCAAAATTTAACTCAGTCTCCATGAATATTTTGAGATGCTGTATTAACCTTATGAGGCAATGGTCATAATGGAAAATATATTTTTTTTAAATATGGGTTTGCTCCGGCTCTAAAAACAGATTTGCTGGTCTAGAGGTCAGATTCAAGTGTGACCCATATTCATACATAGAAGGACACTAGAGCATGTGACTGCGAGGAGACCCTGAAGTTCTGTAATTCAATCAAACGCCTTATCTGGCAAAGTGTGAAGTGATGGCTGTTGTATTAGATTCTATGTCATCCAACTGATAAACAGACCAACAAACAGACCTAAGTGACCACATACTGTCCATTCAAAGGTAATTCATTATTTCAGTACACCAGTCTACAAGCAACATCCTTCCTGAATAAAAGCAGTGAAAATTCACCAAAAGTGGACACTAATATAGAATGTGAACAATAGAACCAGTTCTACCTCAAACTAGAAACTAAGATTTTATTAAACTTTATAAATCTATTATACAACTGTACATAAACCTATGTACCTGTGGATATGTTGTGTATATTGTGCCTATGTATCTTGGAAAAATTAGCCAACCAAAACTTGTCATTTGTTTTCAAATTTATCTTATCAAAGTACGTATTTATGATTTGGCACATTTTATCTCTGATGCCACAAATTTCTAAAAAAAAAAAAAAAAAAAAAAAAGGAGATTTTGATGTGTGGCGCTATATAGCATAGCAGGATGTAAGTAAACCACTGCTGGAGGTGAGTGTTCTATACCTTCTGTGAGGCGAGCCTTCCCTCCTGTGGGCTGACAGAGGACTGTGGAGCAGCCGACGCACAGCACCACAGTCTGAGCGTGACTGAACACTGTGGTGATCTTGTAGCAGCCTACAAACAACACAAAACAAAAAAACCTGAATAGGACAGCCATGAAACACAACCACAGAGACCAGCCGCCGACGTTGAACACTTCACAACCACAAGATAAAGAATGTACTTCTGTTTAGCCGTGTGTGTCCATGCAGCTGTTTATTCAAAGAGTCACTTCAAACTCACTTCACAAAACAGCCACAAGTGTCAATTTATGCCTTATTTGACACCCCAGTCACTATGGGAAAAAATGAAAGGGCAACACTTAAAGGCACATATAGAGTTAAATATTAGAATGAGCAAAAATAATGATATGAAACACTTCTAACCATGTAATCTCCAGTCTTGTCCAAATAAGAGGAATAAACTGGCCAGTACTCTAATTAGGGCTGCAAAAATCAAATATTATTAATATCGATTTATGTGTTGATTATGTAATTGATTAACTGAGTAACACTTTGGTCTATAAAACATCAGAAATTGGTCTCAAGATGATACAACTCAAAGATACTTAGTTTATTGATGCACAGGATGAAAGAAATCAGCAATTTGTCACATTAAAGAGGATGTTTTGGGTTTTTTTTTAACTGTTTTTCTTTAACCCCCAAAGACCCAAACAGCAACTGGAGATCAAAATCATCTACTGATGTAAATTGTTTAATACCTGTTGATCCACTAATCCTATCAACACATGTAAATAATTGGTGTAAAATACAGTCTGTCATCTTTTCATAGTTATCAGATATGACCCATTTGGATGTCGGAGGCTCCATTGTGAATGTGGAAGCACTGTCATCTTCTACAACAGTGGTTCTCAAACATTTTACAGTGGAGTACCCCCTGAAATATACCTTTTTAGCCAAGTACCCCCAACTCTCACTCCAGCATTTTTGATTGAAAAAGAATTGGCAAAATTTGTTCGTGTGCTAAAGGTGTCTATTTATATTTGTAAAACTTTGTACCCAAACAACATATATTTAACTCTAATATACATATAAAAAATAACAATCTTTTAAAGTAAATTTTGTGTGGAAAATATAAACTGAAAAGGTCCCTCTTTCATTGATAAGAAAAATAAATAAATTGGTCATTAACTAATAAATGAACCTTTCATCAACAATAAATAATTACTTAGCTACTCAAACTCATTTTGAATAATATAAAATAGAAATGTTCTTAAAATGTTACCAAAGTTTAAACAAGATGATTGACAATAAAACTATTGTAAGAATGTATTTATTGTGTTTTATATTTCAGCATTAACTCTCATTATTTATTTTGTTTTCGGTACATGGACTTATTTAATGTATTTTTCCCAAAAAAATATACATGATTTGCACTGAAAAACAAAATGAAAAATACAGATGATAATTTTAAAATAAATGGTGATAAATCATTTAAGAAAGGTTAAATCTAGAGGAAAATTCATTTTGGAACTGCCACAAAAGTAGCACTGGGTCTTTATGGGTTAAAAAAAATGTAAAACCAATCACTGATTAATCAAATAACTGTCAATTTTGTCTTCTATAAATAATTGGATAACTTCAATGTTACTGGGCCTGGCCGAGTAAAAGTGAACATCAGGGTCATTTTCTTTTTTCTCTAAAACAATATTTTTGATTACTCAGCATGAAAGACATATATCTCTAGTTTATAAAACTGCTTAATTTTCCCCTGAATTACAACTGAATATGTAAGAAAATATATGAGAATAGTGTAAATTAAGAACAGTTAAGGTTGTAAATGAATGTATACAGCATAAATTCAGAATGTAAATAGCGATGTGTAAATAAATATGTTCAAAATATATGCCTATGTCTAATCTTATATTTCATAGTAATCAAATTCTATAATTTTGAATGTTATTTATTAGAAAAAACAGCAGAAAGGTGTGTATTACATATAGTAATGAACCATATGTTGCCACAGGCTGATAATTTTATTAATATCTGAATAAAATCTTTATTATTATTCTGGTTCATCACACTGAACAAACACCTCACTCTGTTACCATGAATTAATGTCTTTTAATAGTAAAATAAAAATGATATCACTTTCATTTTTGGATATAATGCACTCTCATATGTTAAGAAAAAGGTGGCATGCTAAATATTTGCACTTTCCTTTAGGAACAGCAATTTTTGGCATTTTTTTCTCCAAACCTTGAATAACTGCTGTATATTTTTCCTCATTCCATTACTTTGTTAATGATGATAAATTCAAGTTTTTATTAAATATTTGGTTATTATTCCATAATAGCATGTTAAAGTACTGGCTTGGACCTACAGTTTGAGCTATTATGGTTGCTACTAAGTTAATTTTCAAAAACAGATATGGAATGATTAGAACTGCTGCAGTGCTTTCTCACTCTGTTACTCGCTTAGCCAGGCCGTTCTGTAAATGTGCTGTTTAGACTTATTCAGCCTATTATTTTATACAAACCTGGACATTTGACATCCATAAAATAAGAGTTGGGACTCTGTACAAGTCGTTTCTTCTTGTGTCTCCTCTTTTCTTCCTCTACAGATGGATGCAGCAGATCCTTTGCAAGCTGGAAATAAATCACATTTTAGCTGAAAACCACTCATTTCCTTTTACTCCGAGTCTTAACTTACTATGGATGAGTTTCATGTCACCACTTTACAACATGATTGAGGATAATGGGTAAAAATGTCTTTACAACTTAGTTATGAGCATGTGGTAAAAGGAAAGTAAAAGTGTTGAAGGTGTGGAGGTGATGGTGTTGACATTAAACAGGCTTCATCTGGGAGAGTTAAGGCTTGAACATGTGACTTCAAAAGGAAACATAGCACCGTCTCAACCTTATATGACACAAACAGACTGAAGCTGAACAAAACACAGATTCTAACCAGGTTTTCTACCAATTCCACATTAAAATCTCGAACATTTATCCACTGATGGATCTTTTTGTTCAAACAGACAACGTGGGCTGCTTTTGTTCCACGTGTTTCGCCATATTGCATGTAACAAATCCGTACATTTATATCAACACAACATCACAACATCAAGCGGAATTACAATACAATAATGCACCCCGTGTCACCCTCCGGATTAAAATACTTTTTAAGATACTGGTGGTAAATATAAACACCTTTTTTTTTTCTTTTACTTACTGGCATGTCTGCGCTTCTGGACTCTAACCGGAAGACGTCGCTGATTGAGACCGGAAACAACAGTCAGCTGACGGAACCGACATAAAAGAATTTAAAAAGTAAAATAAACATTATATAGTACAGTATATGAAAAAATAAGCACCGAGAGAAATTTCACAATATTTTTCAATTCCATTTTTACTGTAAATAAAGTAAAACTATATATTCATGTTTATAACTAATACTGCAGTATAGCATCTACCTGTATATAAAACATAAGGAAGCCAACTGTGGAGATATTTTTTCTGCATGTAGAGTTTATATTTACATAATTTTTTTCTTTTTTTTACTTTTTCTGTCTTAAATTTTGTCTTCACCTGTTCTAGAGACTTTTTTAAATGTACTTTATCAACAATAGAATCAAACATTGCAGGCAACAGACAATATACAGAATATAATAAAAACAATAGTGCAACTATTGAAAGGGGGTGGAATCAGTCCATTTTGAAGAATTCTTGGTTCATTGCAATGGTTTCTGTTGCTTTTTTAAAAAATTATTAGGGATAATAGATTAACCCATAAAGACCCAGTGCTACCTTTGTGGCAGTTACAAAAATGAATAGTCCTCTCTATTTAACATTTCTTAGGTGTTTTATCACCATATGTTATGATATTATCCTTTGCATTTAGTATTTTTTAAGGTGAAAATCAGTTATTTTCCTATATTTAATTTATTGATCATGTAGATGTTTATAAAATATCAGATTAAAGTTGAGGGTTTTTATATCAGAAATAGAGAAAACTGAAGAAAAAGTGACTTTATCAGCAAACATATGATTAACTGTACATAAAACAAGTGTCTCCATCCACTGTCATTGATCTAACTGGGTTTTACTAATGAATCAGTGTTGTAGAAGATGACGGTGTTTCCATGTTCATTACGGAGCCTTTGAACGTCCAAATGGGTCATATTTGATGACCATAAAAAGACGACAAACTGCATTTTACGTCAGTTATTTTCATGTATTGATAGGATTAGTTATTAAACATTTTAGATCGGTAGATGATTTTGGTTGCCAGTGGCTGTTTGGGTATTTATGGGTTAAAATACATTTTGAATTCACGCATGAAAATTGTACAATTTGGAGCTTTTATGAAAATATATTTTTATGGACCTGAAATTCCTCAAATAAAATAAAAACATTGATGCTATTATAAAATTTGTGTGGTCAAACTGTGTAAACACGTTCTTATCTGTGATTTAAGGTGGTGCTGGTTAATTCGGAATACAAGTGTGGAAGAGAATAAGGGTCTATACCAGAGAGACAACAAAGAATCCCTTGTTTGCGTTTACTTGGTGAATAAAAGTGATTCTGTTTGTGCTTATATGATCAAATGGCGCCATCTAGTGTCCGCCTGTGTGCCTGCAGGTCTGGGTCGTTCACTCCCATGAAATGAAACACTCCCACACTACGTAGCCTCCAGCGGATCCGGGAGGACAGAAAGTTTTTTTCCCTTTTTTTTTTTTTTTTTTTGGAGGCTGGAAACACGTAGCCACCCCGGTGTGTTTGTAAACGGGGGTATATTGACTGTCGGGGGAATGTAAAATGGTTCTCGGATGCTCTGCTGGTGGACGCTTCAGCTTTGGATTGGATGGAGTGTAGACTATTTTTTGTATCCAGACCAGAGGCATTGAGGGGGATCGGAATTTACCGGTGACAAGTCTGAGAGGGGGAAAAAAAAGGAAAAGAGGATCCAGTCGTTACATGGGGCAACACTTATAAAAGTCTGTTTTTATTTTAATCATAACTAAAGGGATTCGCATCAAGACTGGGAGCCTGAAGTAGATGAGAAAAGTGTTTTCCAGATAGAAAGGGATTACTTTCCCCCTCTGAGTTCTGCTGTAACTTTGAAGAACAGCACCGATCATGGCGAAAAAGTATGATTTCCTTTTCAAACTGTTACTCATCGGAGACAGCGGAGTGGGAAAAACATGTCTGATCATCCGTTTTGCTGAGGACAATTTCAACTCCACCTATATATCAACCATCGGTATGTTGTTAAAGTGTAATATTTGCATTATAACAGACTCCTGCAGCAGCTTCTGGTTGTTGGTTTTTGGGGGTTTTTTTTTCAGTTGGCACATATGTTTCCTGCATGCTGCATTTATTGTTCCTGGATTTGATGTCCTGACTCTGCACTAACTGGTTTTTCATGCACACACAGTCAGAACTGTCATGTCTCAACTAGTCTGTGCTCTCACATTTCCTCAACTTTTTTCTATCTTACTGTCTCTTATCTTTTTTTTTTTTCTCCTCCCCCTGTTGAATGTCTGTGCTAGCTCTTCCCTGACCCTCTCCCCCATCTCTCCCTCAGATCTCATTCCTCTCACTTGGCTCTCAGAAGGTCCACCCACCCTCATTCCTATCTCTTTTACCATCTCTACGTTCCCAGAAGAATGGTTGGCTTTCTGGCATGCACAGTTTTTGCACAGGACAGCCCCCTCCTCTGCTCTGCCTCTCTCTGTGTATCTATCTGTCTCTCAGCAGGAAATTCAACCAAAAACAAAAACCACACAGACCATGTATGTGCATCTTTTCCTATAATGGCTGATGAAGGCAGATCAACAAAAGGGGGTCAAATCATGGCAAAGATGACCCTGAATCAGTCTCCACCCAAATGGGGGTGACCTATATTTGCCTCAGTGTGATGTGTGTGTGCTGGGGTGGGTGTGTTTTCACATCTGAGGTATTTTACTCATTCTCATACCCCCCCCCCCTTCCTCTCCCCTCTTGTTATCCTTCAGGCATTGACTTTAAAGTAAAAACCATTGAAGTGGATGGAAAGAAAGTGAAACTACAAGTCTGGTAAGATTAGATAGTCAGTCACTCCATTCTCTTTAAATGCCCTGTGATTTGTCGGAGGCAGATAATACTGATATGTTAAGTTATGTTTCTCTGTTCTTTGCCTGCCTTGCCCTTTTCCCTGAGAGAAAAGAGGAACCTCCCTCTTGCTCTCAGAATCAGGACTTTATGACAGGGTTTATTGTCCAAGTATCCATCACACATGTCCACCACAAACAGTCACTTTCACATCATATAACATACATTTGTTTTTTAAAGCTGCCTTTCAGCATAATAGTAATTTCAGTCCGCTATAGCTAAAAAGAACATGCTAATTACATTTCTTTCTTTCTTTTTTCTACCTCCCAAGCTACTGTTGTGTTTTAAAGTCCCCCTGTGTATGTTTTTGTGTAGGGACACAGCAGGGCAAGAAAGGTTCAAGACCATAACAACAGCCTACTACAGAGGAGCCATGGTGAGTACAGGATGCCTGCAGAATGGCACACTGGGTAATCGGGCTGACATCACTGGCCCTTTGTGCTCGCTCTGTACCTTTGACTGGATCTCTCTCTGTCTCTCTGTCAGGGCATCATCCTGGTGTATGACATCACAGATGAGAAATCCTTCGAAAACATCCAGAACTGGATGAAGAGCATCAAAGAGGTGAGACTGTTTCCTCTGTCAAAGCCTGAACAGTCGAGGCAGGAAACACTTAAAATGGCAGTTAGTCAGGCAGTCCATATTAGTCATGAGTATGTGCAACGACACAGTGTCACTGCACATTGAGTAACTTAACGGGTCAGTTCATGAAAATCACAGGAAACACACCACTTGGTCTGTTTTACTCCTAGTTTTTACACAAACCTCCTTCATCAACAGAAACAGCCTTAAAAACAACACACTGAGTTACACTTTCCCTGAAGAAACTGGGGCATTATTTCCAGTGGTATGGGGACCCGTGGGGGGTTCATGACCCACAGCCAGGGGGGTCCAGAAAATTCTCTGCAATAAACTCCTGTGTAATTAAAAGTCCATATCTACAGATGGGAGCTATTTGCCCCAATAAAACATGCCCATTATGTCTGCTACTCCCACCCATATTCACTGTTAGCCAATAGAAAATCTGATACAATGGTGACACATGTATCTGTTGTGACTCACTGCAGAAATGAACTGGTCCTGCTGCTGCTTAGCTACAGCTAACTGTGGCTGGTGAGCATGTGAATGTTTTCCTGAAGTATTAGGTTTAATTACTATGAAGTGATCTGTAACAGTATCATGACGACTGTTGTGTGCATTTTAATACAAATAAGGAGCAAAAAAAAAAAAAACCCAAATACAGTTAGTTAAACAGTGAAAGTCAATCTTAGGATACAAGATGCTGGAGATTATGTGGTGAAAGTAAAGCCAATCATTTTCATATATTTTAGGATTGCCCTTATATTGTGCTTTTTTGGCAGGCTTTGAAGAAAAGCATGGAGAAAATTTTCAAAGTCCAATTTCCATTCACATTTGAATCTATATACTTGGGAAAAGAGAACCAGGGGATAACAAATTCATGGGATAAATATCTATTCAGAATATTGTCAGTGGCAGGGAAAAAAGCCATCACTAGGAAGTGGTTAAAAAAGGATGCACCAAAAATGGAGGCCTGGACAGAGGATATAGATGACATCTATAGGACGGAGAAGTTGACTTTCTCTGTCAGACTGGATTCAGACCAATTCACCAATTATTGGAAAAACTGGGTTGATTTTAAAACACTATTAAGAGCTGATTTTACTTGATAAGGGTACGTAATATGCATACAGACCCATGTAAACCCATGGTTCGTGCTACACACTTTACATGTTCAATGTTCATCTTATACAGGGGAAAGAATGGAATGTGAAATATACTTATTTCCATTTAACTATATTTTGGGTGGCTTTGTATATTTTTACTATTTCTGTCAATACTCCTCTGTTTGAGTATGTTTTTGTGTTTTTGTTTATTTTTCTTTACATACATAGAAGTCATGTACGCAATGCAAAATGCTAAGATAAGGCTGACTGGGAAAATCATAATAAAAAGATAACTGCAAAAAAAAACAGTGAAAGTCAGCGCTGACCTGGTTGTGTTAAATGTATTCCAGCTTTGCTACTTATTAATTTTCTGAAAGCTTTCAATCATTTATCAATCATCCTGTATTATGAAAGGGAAGTGGACTGTGTGTGTGTGTGTGTGTGTGTGTGTATGTGTATGTCTCAGGCATCACACAAAATCTGGAAAGAGCTGACTGCTGCAGTTTGGCATACTTATATATTTCTGTTCAAGGAAGAGACTAGTGAAAATGGCAAGTTGATAGCACCAAAATTTTGGGGGATATTAGTTATTTAGGAATACAATGGCCAATCATGTTGCTATGCCCAGAATCATCATTGAAGCATGTTACCTAGCAACAGATAAACAATAGGGCCACGTTGCCATAGCGTCAAATTTCATGTGCAGAAACAGACATGCCAGTTGAGAGGTTATTCAACTGAAAATGCCAGTGGAATTTACCAAGATAGTAAAGGAATGAACTGGATCAGAGGATCTAGAACCCATAGTTCCCCACAGGTCAACACTAGTTTGCTTTAAAAAGACTACATGCTGTGAAGGTGATGCAGTGTAATCCAAATAATATAACCCTCTTTTTTAATGAATATATTAACGTGTAACACCATCAAACAGGTCTGGATTATTTGGGCTGAAAAGTTTGTATCCACGCTGATACATTTTTGTTTCAAAATGCCGTGTTCATTTGGAAATGTATTAATGTGGCTTTAGCCTATGAGTACAAATGATAGTAAGTTTATGTTTAATCTGTATGTTATGATTATGAGGGGGTTGTTGTTTCTAGAGAATAAATGTCTTTACTAAGGAGAAACATAAGAATCCCAAATTACCTGCTAAATCCTAATATACCAATAAATTTAAAAATAATAAATAAATAAAGGATATTTAGTTGTGTATTCTTTGTTCTTCATATATCTGCCAGGATGTTTTTATTTGGCTTTATGCTGAAATGTGTTTTTGTACAGTTAGGTTAGTAGAGGTTTTGTTCGTTTAAATTGACCATGCCACAACAATAATGGACGTCTCCATCCAAAGAGCTCCTCAAATGAAACACCATTTTTGAGTCCAAGAAGTACTTCTTCTCCAACATTTTTTATATCTATCAATGAGACTTAACTATTTGCTGTAGAAACTTATTACTTGTGATACTTAGCAGGTAAAAATAAGTCTAAACAAAGCAAAATACCACAAAATGACACAAAATAGTTTCTTAAAAATGAATTAATATGATTTTTTTTACTTTTATTATTATTGCAGTCTCATTACAACAGACAAGAAATATTAATCTCTGAAGAAAGAGAGCCAGTAAAAATTAACTTTAATCAGTGCTTTATGTTTTTTTCCAACTGGCTCAGTGATTTTGGTCTTAAACTTCTAGAATTATGTCCTCTAGTGGCTAGTGTTACTGTTCTGAACATCATTATGGTTTTGCTTTGCTGTAAAGTTTTCATCTGTCCTTCCTGTTGTTCTCTTTCCTCTAAGTTTGATTTTAACTTGCCTCGTTTGATTAATTTCTTTCCTTCTATTCCCAGAATGCATCAGCTGGGGTCAGTCGGATGTTGCTAGGTAATAAGTGTGACATTGAAGCCAAGCGGAAAGTTTCTAAGGAAACAGGAGAAAAGGTGAGATGAGCTAAATTATAGCCTATATGCATTATTATTATTATTATTATTATTATTATTATTATTATTATCATTATCATTATCATTATTATTATTATTATGTATGAAAAGTCTATGGTTTTTAAATCTGCAGTGTCAGTAATGTTAACAAACAATCATTGCAACAACAGTGGGATTCAATCAGCTTCATAGGAGTGAGTGACTTATTTATTTATTTATTTCGAACAAGCAAAGAAACAAATTAAACAAAACAAGCCAAAATAAGACAAACACAACAAGAACATTTAAATGAACAGAGTCTATCTTCAAGTACATGCAAGTCTGAATTTTGCATGGTCAAAAAGGAGTAGGAAGAAGTGTAAACTTATTTAATCCTACCCCTCAAGTGCTTTTACATATTTATCACAAGCTTAATATAAAAATCAAACAATACATATTTCCGAATTTTAGCATCCAACCACAGTTAATACATAATGCAGTAATTGAATTATGCACAACAAAATGATCATAGTAGTACAGTCATACAAACAGACTCAACAATTCAACAATTTTCTTCAATA
>JAPQRP010000010.1:35590475-35603995 GCA_037367295.1 Apogon hyalosoma
TGTGTGTCTTTGTGTGTGTGTGTGTGTGTGTGTGTGTGTGTGTGTGTGTGTGTGTGTGTGTGTGTGTGTGTGTGTGTTGATATGATGTAAAAAGAAGCTGTGCTGACTGATACTTATGCATTATGTCTGTCAAGGCGACAGTATTTGACCCCCATGGCACTGAGCTGTCTGGAGAGAGAGGAACTTCTACAGCCTTCAGCGGTGAAGGTAAGACAACATTTTAACAACTTGTTACCAACAGAAAAGCTCTCACTTACATGAATGATGAATGAAATATGCTTGTTAAAATATTTAAGTTCAGCAATGACATAAGTAGTTAAATATTTTAGCCATAAAAACAAAGCTCATTTATGGCAGCAGCCTCAGGGGAAAAAAATGCCAGAATTTACTTTTGCAGCTCTCTCCTTGATGTCAAAATCAAAAGATTAACCTTACACTGAGCCTGTTTACATGCACACTAATACTCTGACCACAATCCGATTTCTGTAGTTATCAGATTATTCAAGTGATCATGTAAACAGCATAATCTGTTGTGCTTTATTTGATAAGAACAGCTATCTAATTATGAGAAATTGCATTAACACACCTGGATTTCTCCCCAATAATCTGATGTCTTTGTGCAACTATACTTATTGATCTCATTCTTTCACATCAGTGTATGTATAAATAATAGAAAATGGAAGTGACGTGGTCAAACAATGAACAGAAGACAATAACAGGAAATTTGAGACTACCATCAATACATTTGTACATACTCTGAAAGAACTCTAATAATGGACTGAAATGTGAAGTACATGTAAATGCGTCGGATTTGATTATTACAATTACCTGATTCTCCCAGTTACCAGATTTCTATGGTCATATAAAAAGGCTCAGTTTCATGCTGTTATGGAAAAATTAAGCCACTTTTCCAAACGTCCGTGTTGAGACACACATTATAAACATGTTTGTTTAGATTTAGACTCCTGTCAATGCGCTTGACCATGATGCTGATGAAGATCTGCCTTTATACTCTAGCAATACAATAACAGTATTTGTGGGTGGCGTAGAAGTGGTTAGCACTTCCACCTCACAGCTCGAGGCTTCTGTGTTGATTCCTGCACAGAGTTCCTCTTAGTTTTCCTCTGCTGTCAAAAAACAGTTATACACAGGCTATTTTTAAAGTCAGTGCCCTTCACCAAGGTACCTGAGCACCTTCAATGGCAGCTCACTTCTACTTATGCTAACTGCTAATAGCTAATGCTAGGTTCTTGTATATATTAGTAGTGGTAAAATGCAGAGCTTGAATATAAGTGAGGTAACCTGTAGAAGTTGGGAAAATTCCAGTATCAAAATACACACCCACTTCCTGTGGTTTCTCCTATGTAAATATAAAGATGAACAACCCAAAGCTGTTTCATGTTGTTATAGAAAAGTGAAGCCAAAATATCAGTTTGAGAAGCTGCTGTGCTGCTTCTGTTTCATCCAACAGAGCCAAGAGAAGATGTAGAAGTCTTGTTTCCTCTCAGAAAACTTACTTTACAATATACTGAGAGGTTATTTTAGAATTTGTGATGCCAAATATTTTGAAGCCTATTTTAGATTTAATAAGGTATTCACATGCTCTTCACATTTCCATTCATAAATTTCATGGAAAAAATTCAAGCAAGTAAATGAATTACATATAAGGGCCGACATTATTCTTTACCATAATACTGGAAGGTCTCAGAGCATATGTCTGTCTGCCTGCATGTCTGTCCGTCTGTTTGTGTATCTGCGTGATTCTGAGAAAATTAGATGTTTTTAACTGGCCAATTTGGTACCTACAGTTGAGGAATAGTCCCATCTCAACATTAAATATCTTTTTTCTTTAAAATTCCCTTTTTTAATGTCAGGAGGGACTGATTTAATTCACGTTGCTAAGCAGTTGCTAGGGGAAGGGACAGGAAAGGGAAGTGGACTGCGTGCGTGTGTGTGTGTGTGTGTGTGTGTGTGTGTGTGTGTGTGTTTGTGTGTCTGTCTCAGGCATCACACAAAATCCAGCAAGAGCTGACTGCTGCAGTTTAGCATACTTACGTATTTTTGGTCAAGGAAAAGACTAGCAAAAATGGCAATTTGATAGGACCAATATTTTGGGAGATATTAGAAATTTTGAAATACAGTAGCCTTACAATCATATTTCATGCCCATGACGATTGGCAGGATGCACAGTACCACACTGCATGATGGGAAATGAAGCTAAAAACAGTAATGACGCATTTACTAACATTGTTCCTTAGATAGTGGTATTAATATATTAATTGTCATTTAAATTTTAAAGAATGATTTACCAAATAATTTTTATGTCAGTACTTATAAAATATAGACTAACATCTTTTCCCAAAAGTCAGCTGTCCCCAGTGTAAAAACTGCCACATCTAGAACCTGTGGTTCTACACAGGTCAATGTGCTAGTAATAATATATTATGCGTTGTAATAAAAGTTTTGTTTTGTGTTTTAGTTTCCATGGACAGTGGATCGTTGTTGATGTCAGAGATCGTGGACATCCCTGATGACTCCTCCCCCTCTGAGGACTCCTGTCTGATGGAGGTTGGGCTGAGGAACCAGGGGGAGAGAGGCAACAGGACCACCAGTGAGGGGGGAGATGGAGTAGAGGGAGGGGACTACATCAGCTACCGCGGTCCCCCGTCTCAGACACCGGAGAGTCCACTGGCTGGAGGACCCAGAGCTAGACGTTTCATCAGAGGAGAGAGGTCCAACTCCTGCTCTTCACCCAGCACAGCCACTACAACATACAGGCAAGCACCAAACAGCATATCAGCATTATTATAGCTTCAAGTTTTCCTTACCTGTCACATTTATACAGTCTCTCACTTGATTTAAGTTTTTAGCATCTGTATAAGTAGTTTGATTTTTATTTTGGGGAAATCTGTTTTTGATTAGTTTAAAATCAATTCATCAATCAAATTTTATTTATATAGTGCCACATCATAACAAAAATTATCTCGACACTTTCCATTTAGAGCTGGTCAAACCAGAAAGTAAAACTCTCTACTCAATACAACATCCAATCCAGAGATATCTTTGTGTTCCTGCATCGTCATCCAGGTCCCCAGTGTTGCGGCGCCAGGCTTTGCTGACCAGTAGCTGCTCCCAACTAGAAGCCATAGGTGGTTCGGCCTCTCAGCAGCGACCCTTTGTCCCAGAGATTCGAGTTCGTCCCTCCACTCCCTCTTGCCAAGGTGCAGGCCCGGTCTCCTCGGCTCCTGTCACGTCATCCTCCTCAGCTGACAGTAAGCAGGGTGGTCAGGGTCACGGCCCTCCGCTCCCTCGCCAACCCCTTTATCTACGACGAAGAGCTGGGAAGACAGAGAAGGACGGAGAGGGCTTGCGAAGAAGGGATAGTGAAGGGTTTCTGCGTCTTGTGAGGTCACATAGTGAACCAGGCATTGGTTCTTCTACTGATACAGGTAAGTCAGATCCTGATGTGAACACGATTCATTCGTAATTACTTCTTTTCCTGTGACCACTCCTTCTACTCCCTCCTCTCTAGTTGACTTTGGCTCTGGAGGCAGTAAGGACGGCGGTCTCACATCAACAGAAACAGGTCAAATGTTTTAAGAGAGCTTCAAGATGATGCTTTTGGGCTTTTATTTGTATGCACGAAAGGCTCAGAAGAAGCAACTTTGGGCTGTTATTAAGATAAATTTCAATACATTTGTATTAACTTCCAATCATTTGTCACTAGAGCAGACTCAAGTACTAGAGGAAATGTAAACATCTTTCTCTCATTGACTGTTTCATAACATCTTAATGGACAAAGACTCATACAAATTGACAAATTACATTTCACAGTTAAAACAAATGAGTTCACCATTTCCTCATTTACATGTCACTGTCATTCACTTAAATTCATATTTCTGAGTATTCCTACTCTTTGCAGTTGAAAGACTTGCACAACAAATGTTTCTTCCGATGCCTGTTTTGTTGTATTTGTTGCATTAAGAGAAAGAATTAAGATAATGACTAAGATTCAGTAGCTTAATTTTTGAATTCTCTGTATGATGAATTCTAGTTTGTGATTACAACACAAACAGGCTTCCATACACACTGCAAATACACACTGTACTTATAGATGATGTTGCACATTTATAAAACAGTTACATTCTGTTCATGCAGTTATAACAGGGACAAACTAGAGGGAAATAACCCATTCTAAGATCAGAATTTAGTGTTGTTAGTTTAACTTTTCCTTCTTTTTTCATTTCAAAGGACCAGGATCTGAATCCTGTCTGTTACCCCGTGCTTCTCTGGCCCCCGTTGCAGCTTTGCCCAGTAAAGGCAGCATGAAATCAGCAGCCACAGGGGTGCAGGTCCCATCTAAACCTCCCCCTACCTCGCCAGTGCGTTTACCTAAAGACTGCCACCGTTCTCTAGGAGACCTTAAGGTAGCTCAAAAGTGCAACTGTAGGTTTATACTACAATCTCAATTTCACTCCATTTCTGGCACTTACCCAACCTTTTAGAGGCATGTTCCTGCCATCAAATTTAAAATTGCTTTATTTTTTCCTATAATGGTACATTTTTATCAGTTTAAATCTGGAATATGTTCTCTGTGTTCTATTGTGAATAACATATGGGCTTCTGGCATTTGCAAATTATTGCAGTCTGTTCTGTTTCCATTTTCCACAGCATCTCAACGTTTCTGGATTTGGGTTCTAGTGTGGTAGATGCAGGGATATAGAGGTTATGATCAAATATATTGAGCTACAGCACTATGTTGTATGCGTATTATTGTTTATTCTTTTGTCTAATTTAGGAAAACTAGGCATAATATAAAGAATAGAACACTATATGCTAAAACATGACTAAAAAGCTTTACTTTTTAATGGAATCAGAAAAGTGTGATCTTCATTTTCATGTATTGCATTTATTGCATGCATTTACCATCAACTTTTTGTCCAAATTGTACCACAAAAATAATATTTTCTTATATCTCTCTAAAATTGATTTTACATATAAATTATTAATGCAAAATCAATGCATGATATCAAGATAGTCCAGAGTATTCATGCTTATTTACTTATCTTTGTTATATACTGTTGCCCATAAAGGTGGAATAAAATATTTTTACCTCTTCTCATGAAATGACTGTGATAATGTGGTTTATTCTTGATAGATTAAGTGAAACTGTGACTCAGTATGTAATCACTGTACCAGGTCAAAAGTGATCACTAATATGTATAAATAGAAATAAAAAGAGTTTGAAGTGTTTGAAAACAATATTATTATAACTTTACAGATAACAGAGTATGATGACGTACAGGTGTTATATTTACCAACATTATTTGACATTTCCTGGGTTTGTAAAAAAAAAAAAAGAAAAAATTATTTAGCTGTTGTTACATTTGTCCCTTTAATTTTGTTCTCCAGGTAACTCGAGTTCTGGTGGCTCGCTTCCTGCAGCGCTCCAAACGCAACCTAGCACCCGCGACAGAGCATGCTGGGAATACAGGACAGGGTCCAAAGAGGAGAGGCGGAGCTGAGGGGACTGGAACCAACCATCTGCCCCTGGACCAAGTATGATAATGTGTTATGAATTAACTCATTAATACAAACTCCACTAGAAGAAACTCCCAGATCCAACAGAAATCACTAACAAACCTGCATTTAATTTTAAATAATATCTATAATATCAAATATGCATTTTGTTGTACCCTGCTGTTTTTGCCTCAATTTTTTAACTTCTTAGTCTCGTAAAAGGCTTTCTACTGCTTGTTTGCTAGTTAACATTCATTCGAAACCCTATAATCCTTGTATTGGATAGCTGTTTTTTGTTTGTCTGTGGATACTGCATCTATCACATGCATCATAAATAAATGTATACATAATTTTCAGGTGTTGCGGACCCCTTGGAACACCAACCGGGGACACCCCAATCATCACTCCCATCACCCCCATTACCGTGGCCACCACCATTCCCACAGTGACAGTCGACACAATCGGCATTACAGCAGCCGAGTCCCAGAGGGCATCCACCTGCGTAGCTGTGGCGATTTAAGCTCCTCCTCCTCATTACGTCGATTAGTGACTCCTCATACCCCTCATGGTTCATCAGGAGCTCTATACTCAGAGTCTGCACTGTGAGGACAAGGGAGGAATAGAGGAGGAGGTATGCAAGGGGGCAGATTAAAAGGTGACTGAAATGAGTGGAAAGGGGGCAGATTGTTGATAAGTACAAGCAATGGTTTTAGTTTATGGAATCTCGACTGTCTTCCTTCCTTGTTCTCTTTGTCACCTCCATTTTCTGAAGCCAACTGCGCAAACAGCCTTATAAAGTGGTGCTCTTTATCACAACATAAAACCAGAGCTCACATATTTCATTGTTCAACAGCAGTGAACAGACTAGATGCGTACATTTGGCCCCTGCTCCGAGGCTGGCCAAGACCAAACTAGAAGCGTCCTTACAGTGATTCTGTATCTATCTCCTCACCATCCTCATCTGGAAACATTTTTTTCCTCAAGACTTGAGACAGACTACTCATGCTACAACAACCACTTGTGTACTTACAGCCTGTAACATAATTATGGGTTGCAAAATGCTTCTGGTCCTTTTGTACATTGCTGTTCATTAAGAGGATCGCTCAGGTGAAGTGATCATGGAAACCCTTATTTTGTCTTCCATTTATTGAAAACATGCATCTCGATACACTATCCACTTATAGTTAGCTGAGTACATTGTAAATTAAACAGAAAAGCCTGAACATGAGGACACATCGTCTCACAAGGAAAACATTTTACTGAGTTGCAAATTTTGTCTTTTTCATTTTGCAATTCAGATCTCCATTATTTTACACTTCCATAAAGGCCTTCACAGAGAGGCAGCCAGCATTTCTAATACTTACATGAAAACACGCCACAGACACATGCTCTTCTTTGAAATATACTCTCTGTGAGTGTCCACTGGGCACAGTGGTTTGATTTGCATATGTGCATGTTTTGCTACAGCCTCCCCAATACAGCAGGTACCTTGTGCATTAGATTCTGACCGTCTGTGTAACTAAGTAATATGTCTTCAGAATGTCTTTATCTGCATGTTTTGACAATGCTTCTTAATTTTTTCCTCTTGCACCCAAGACCTTTGATAGTAGCAATTTGAAATGCGTTTGTGTTAATAGAAAGCTGAAAGGAAAGGTCAGAGTCGAAGATATGTAGTGTTTATCAAGTTTAATGCCAGATGGCTGCAGAGAAGCCTCCGCAGACTAATTTGATTTGAAAATGTTTCAAGTGAGCGAGCATATCTCTGACACTGGCTCAATCAGCCTAATTCTGTAAGATAAACAGATGTAAATTGCACCGTGACTCTGGCATGAAGAGTCTCTTGCAATAAATGTACAGACTTATTTGATACAAGGCTAGAATTCACATTACAGGTTGCCAAGGGTCCCCTTTTGAATTGCAGGGTTTATGAGTGGGTGGTTAAATGAAAAAACATTGGGCTGTTGGTACCGCAGTGACAGTAATAATGTGATTCTGACAGCTCCAGAGACAGAATAATAAGATGTATCAATGTATGTATCAGATTGGAGATTTTTCTTTGGAACGTATTTTTGGTGTGTTCACTAAGTGATATTGACCCCATGTCAGTAAAGGCACATTTTTTGGATACACTCATATGTATGTAAATTATTTAAACAAGTACATGCATACACACTTTACCTGCACATGGTTGCAGGCACACTCATACACTCCCTTATTTAGGTACTGAGCTGTGTTTCTACCTCCTGTCTTGCATAGAACATTATTTATTTAAATAAATGTATATCTGTATTGCAGGCTAACAGGACAGAGCCTTGAAACATGAATTATAAATGTATCTAAATATGACACCTATTCCAGATTTTAAATGCAGTGTCAATGGCAAACTCTCAATGCAAGTTATGTATTTCAACCTATGAAATAAATGATAGACTTAAAAAGGAACTCTTATGTTGATGTTTTCTACATTCAATAGATTTTATGTCTATTTCTACTCCTGTCACTAAAACCTTAATTAGCCTACAGTAATCGCCTCATTCCACTCAAACCCCGCCTCTATTAAATTCCTATTGGTCGGTCAGTGTGAAAGCCCATCCTGGTTCGATGTAAATGTCAAATCAAAACGCTTAATGTCAAATGGAGCCTTTTAAACCCCGCCCACATGCACCACTCGCAAAGGTTCCCGGGTAGTTTAGTTCAGTGGCGCTTTAATAAAACGGGCTGCACCGAGCCGGAGAACTACAACCTGCACGTCCTGTTTCAGGAGACGTTCACTGACTTCAGTTTGACACTAAGACGAATATTAAGAAGAGAAGAATTTTTACTGTATTACACTGAACTGTTTGGGAAAAGAGGACAGTGACATAATGGTAAGTAATGACATGAGCGTGACTAAAAAATTACTGTGTTGGTTAAACTAATAGGGGCGTAACGTACCTGCCGGATGCTCTTAGACAATATAAGCTAACGTCAGCTAACGCGCCTTTTCATGACATGGGAACTTGGCAGCTAATAATAGTGTTTCTCTGTCTCTCGTCTTAACCTTAATCCTTTACAGGGTTTAGTGGACTGTTAGCCATGCAGCTAACTAATGACAGTTAACCTTTTTGGTACAGCTCACTATCCGTACGCGATATGTAGAGCTAATGGTGCAGCCTGACCAGTTTGACTTGAGTTTGGTTACATTAGACAGAGCACTTGGTCCTGTCGGGAATGAGACAACTCATACGTTTAGTTATTAATACTCCAAAAATAATGCGGACCATGCGGTTGACTGCCTTTCCGGTTAATCTAAAAAACGCATCTCTCATGCTATGCACATCGTCTTCTCAGGGAGACAAGATTTGCAATGGGACACACAGCAAAAAGCCGCTGCTGTCAGACTCTCAGATGTTTGAAGCCCAGTTTGAGGAGCTGGTGACTGAGCTGACAGAGAGGGACCTCACTGACCCTGCCCTGGCCGATGCCCTCCACAGGCTCAGAGAGGTGAGTCTATTGTCTGGAGCTGAGGTTCTCGCGCAAGTGCTGTCTTGTTTTACCTCCGTGTTATTTGCCCCCAGGTTCTGGTGTATAATGTCCCTGGAGGCAAGAGGAACCGGGGCCTCTCTGTGATTGGCTCACTGCGGGAGCTTGTCCCATCCACTGAGCTCACCCAGGACACTGTTCAGCGTGCTCTGTTGATTGGATGGTGTATTGAACTGGTGAGGACATGACCTGTGTTTGAATAAATAAAACTCATGGCATGATATCAGTGCAAATACATATGAAGCCTTACAAATACTGAGAATCCACACTCACACCTCAACCTTGTCTGTATACAGAGATATTGAAAAACTAAAATTAGTGCAATAGTGTAATTTTACTCCCCAAAACTAGAGAATTGGGTGACTTGGTAATGCTAACCTCTAAACGGGGGTGTGCAAACTCCGTCTTTAAGGACCAGTAACCTGCATGTTTTAGATATTTCCATCTTCCAGCACACCTGGTTCAATTAATGATCAGCTCATCAAACTCTGCAGAAGCCTGATAATGATGTAATAACTTCCAGGTCTACTGGAAGAGGGAAACATCTAAAACATGCAGGCTACCGGCCCTCAAAGACCAGATTTGGACACCCCTACAAGTCTAACCCATTTGTATGGTTGAATGGGCTTCATTTTCAGTTTGCCTCATTGTTTCCACAAGTTTCATGAAAATCTATGCAACAGTTTTTCCATTGTCCTGCTGACAATTGGCCAGTTAAACACAAGTAACTTCGTGACATATCACTTGATACTAAAGTCAGTCCAGTACTTCAAAAACCTGATAAAGTAAGGCAATTCATTTGACTAGAAGCTTTATGTAATTTCAGTCTAAGTAAAACGTAATACTCTTAATACAGCCAAGAACAGGGAGCTCTAGCATGGCATAATCTCTGACTTAGAACTCTTATTGTCGACATACATGTACTGTATACTGTCATATTGCCCAACTTAACAACAGAGACTCAAATGCAGAGAACATGGTGAGTTGATGTCAATGTGTATTTTTTATCACTTTGCACCTGGCAACAGGTGCAATAGAGAAAGGTTATACTTGTAAACAATGACAAAAGGTGTCTGCACACTCTCTCCTTCAGATTTTATTAAAACATTTCTGTCTGTCTGACCTTCATCAGGTATGTAACCAGCATCCTAATGAAGGTCAGAGAGACTGAAACATAATACAGTTTCAACAAGAAGCCAAACAGTGTGAAGGAGCTTTATTTTCTCATTTAATGTGGGTGTTAAAAGACTTTTAAATGATTGGCTCTGAGATTCAATGACATGTTATCCTCACTGACCTAGCCTTCATTCATCAATTTAAGATTTATATTAGGTTGAAGTCTGGTTTTATAGAAACTACTTGTATAGGTTGGAGGAGAGCTGTAGTGTATAGCCTAAAGTTCACAAAATCTTAGCTGATGAACAGTCATAACTTATAATGGTTCCACATTCTTTATGTTGTGTCTCTTTTGGTTGTAGCTTCAGGCATTTTTCCTTGTGGCTGATGATATCATGGATGCATCTGTGACTCGACGAGGACAGCCCTGCTGGTACAAGAAGGTCAGTTTTACTGTTTTGTTTGTTTTTTTTGTTTTGTTTTTTTCCAAGAAAATTAACTTGTGATATGTCAAATAAATTTTTAACACAGCCCGAATCTCAAATCACTACTTTGCATCAGTTGGCTTTAGTGTAGTGGTTTTGTGGATGTTTTCAGGTTCTCATGTAAATCATCTGCCTGTTCTTTTTAAAGGATGGAATTGGTATGGATGCCATCAATGATGCATTTCTTTTGGAAGGGTCAGTCTACAGACTACTTCGCAGACACTGCAGGGACAAACACTACTACTTCAATCTACTTGAATTATTTACAGAGGTACTACAAACATTACTTTGAACACACACACATATACAGACTTCCAGGAGACTTACTGCTGTGTGTCTTTTTGTTTTTTAGACATCTTTCCAGACGGAACTTGGCCAAGCCCTCGACCTCATGACTGCTCCACCTGGTCAAATTGACCTCAACAGGTTCACAATGGAGAGGTAAGAATTGTAAACATGTTTTTACCGAGCATATGAGGTGAACTTTTGAGAGAACCAAGTAAAGTGACTATGCAGTTTACCAGAGAGAACAGGGTAAATAGATGTCTATTTTGGTCTTTCAGGTATAAAGCTATTGTGAAATACAAGACCGCTTTCTACTCTTTCTACCTCCCAGTGGCTGCAGCAATGTACATGGTGAGTATGTGTTTACAGTGTAAACTTGGATTAGAAAAACCTGTACACTCACAACTCGCACCTTTTCTTGCTATTGATCTTTTCTTGCAGGCTAGGGCTTTACTAAAAGGTCACAGTTAGCACTAAAATTATTGGACAAGATTAGTAGTGAACATGGTTTATCAATCAGAAGATGAACAGAGGGAGGGAATCTAGAGAAAGTAAGATAACTACTTTAATCTTGTTTTAAAGTATTTATTTTCTTGTCTTTACAGGCAGGAATCAAGAGTGACGAGGAACACAATAATGCCAAACACATCTTACTGGAGATGGGAGAATTCTTTCAGATACAGGTATACTATCATTTATTAGTCATAAATGTATCACGCAGTAGCTTCACTTGAATTGGCAGACTAATCTCAGAGTATGAACATGTCACCTACAGGATGACTACTTAGACTGTTATGGTGACCCTGCTGTGACTGGGAAGATTGGTACAGATATCCAGGACAACAAATGCAGCTGGCTGGTAGTAACAGCACTGGAAATTATGACTCCTGAGCAGAGAGCAGAGCTGGAGGTGAGTGTTCATGTAGTAAACCTATAAAGCTGAAACCTCTTTAAGTTTGTACTGCAGGCTTATTGTTGCTACATGAGTACAGAGTTATTTGTTATAATGTTACTATAAAAACTCAATTGTTTATCTTATGTTGCCTTTACGAAAAGACAGAAGCTATACTGGAAATGTTAATATCACACACTATTTATTCCATGTATTGGTCCAGATTGGAAATAATGAAGTTTATTTAAGGCAGTTTTTTTTTCCATAGTAAGTAGTTATATTAATGAAACAAGGTAACATCTAGATAAAGTGCAGCCCATGGAAAGAAGCATCAACTGTGTTTTGATTGCGACAGTTTGTCACTATTATAAATGTGTTTGTTTTGGCTAGAGAATTCATTGGATGACTGTAGCCTTTTGTTTTTATTCTGATTTTTTGGAATTGTCCATATTTGCAGTGGTTACATTCTGATACACCTTTTAGATTGTACTGAACTCACTTTCTACTATGTTAGTGAAAATTAAATTGTGTTCATCACCTCCTCAGGCATGTTACGGACAGCATGATGAAGCTAGTGTTGAAAAGGTGAAAGCACTGTACAGCGCACTAGAAATGCCAACACTCTACCGCAAATATGAAGAGCAGAGCTATCAGCGGCTCCAGAAACTCATCACCTGTCATGCACAAAACCTTCCCCACTCCGTCTTCCTCAACTTTGCCAAGAAAATCTACAAGAGGAACAAGTGAGAAAGAATGGTGAAACATGTATAAGCTGAGGCAGGTGCATCAGCATGGGTTCCTTTTGACTTTTACTCTGATGCGCTGATCAGCCCCTCTTTCTTGAGGAGGACCATGAAAGGACTGAGACTCTGATTTGATGATTTGAACAGCATGACCCAAACAGGACTGTGTCATTTAGAAATCCTACAAACTCTATTGTAGATATTTTTGCTTGTGAATGTCACTACTATGCTGTTTATGGTCTCAACCTGATGAAGAAGTCCCATTAATATATGTTTCTATGTACAGATCCCCCCTGAGGTAAACAATGGTACTATTAAAAAAAGGCAAAAATGAGACAAGGGCTGCAAGTAACTTTGCAGCTATTTCCTGTATTGGTTAATTCACATACATTGGCATTTGTTTAACAGATCAGGCATAAAAGACTATTTTATTCATGTAAGACAAAGAAAAGGCACAAATCTTCATATTGAAGTGGCTACAACCAGCAAATGCCTGACATTTCTCCTAAAATTCACTGAAATGATAACAGATAACCACAATGAGTCCATTTAAATTTTTCTATTTGGAGTATGTGTTATTTGGGGGCTGGACAGGTATGACAGCAGATGCATTAAAAACCTAATTCCATTTATTATTTTTATATTGCTGCTACTGTAATACATATCTGTGCTGGCAGGAATGTTGTTACTTTTAATATATAAATAAAATATGATTGCTATTATCCTGTTTTTACTCTTGGTATTTTAATGTGTTTATTTTTTAAAGTCTAGTTGATGATGATGATGATAATGATGATGAATCTTTTTATAATGTAGAAATGCTTGCAGTCAGGGTATGATTAAAGAATAATAACATCAGACTGAAGGTGATGCTTTAAAGTGGGTGAAACTGGACAGGATTCAAGATTAATTGCGTGTGATGGTTAAAGGGAAAGAAGGGGTGTGGTTTGGTTGGGG
>JAPQRP010000010.1:35604095-35626028 GCA_037367295.1 Apogon hyalosoma
GGTTTGGTTGGGGGTGGGGAGGCGGAGGGGGTGGGGGGGGTGGTGATCCGCTCGCGAGAACAGAGACTGGCTGTGGACGTCGGAGATGTTCACGCTCACACGGACTGGGATGTTAGAGCACCCGTCGAGATGGAGACCTTCATCCATCTTTACCTCCATCTGATCGTGAGTGAAGCATCCTTTTATTCTCCTCGTGCATGTTATGTATTTGTATATGTATTTACATGAATCCGCTCGGTCGAGTCTGGTGATGAAAATCCCATATTCCCCAACGGAGCCTGCGTAGATAAATAAAATAATAATAATAATAATAAAATAAAACATGCAATCCTGTTGTTAACGCTGATATTTACCGTTGCAAAGTATTATTGCCATCTGTTTTTACACCAAATCTGAATATCTATGGTAATATTTGGGTTAAATTGAGGGCGGATGGGCCTGAACACCAGGGCGATGCGGCTGGAGGTACCCCCTCCTCCCCATCCTCCTCCTCCTCGTCTCCATCAGCTCAATGGGATCAATAACTGTAGAAGGTAAATACTGAACACTAGAAGCTTAGATTACAGGTGATGATCTACTGTTTTTGCTTTTATATCAAGGCTTATTGTGGGTTTTAATGGCCATTCTGACGAGGGCCCAATGTAAGCAAGCACTACAGTGATTTATATTCCACAGTGATGTGAAGGGCACTGTGCAGGAATATATGAGCAATAGCCTTCGGTAGATGGGCTTTAAAAAGGAAGATTCAGTGTTGCTCGGTGCAACTGCCTGATTATTTCATGCTCTAGTTAAATGTCCCCTATGTTCTGTCATTGCTGTAGGTAAAATGTCTTTTAAAACGTCGTTTTTCTGAGATCTGGATCTTGTTGCCTGTTGTCAGCTTGAAGGGATGGACTGGCACAGATGGAGACAGAACGACAACTGTAAACTCATGATTATCAGTACTCAGTGAGCCAGAACATAACAGATGATGGACAATGACAGGAGGCTATAAATTAGCTGACAATTATTAATATGGTGATCATTTCATGTGATATGTGTGTGGGTGTTTGCATTTAAATTGAGAGACTGAAAGAACTGAGGAAATTATTCAGAAAAAATGTAGAGGAAACTGGCATACAGCTGATGTGACACACCTAATATTTAATATTCCAGTGTTTACTTTTCAGTGACAGTCCAAATTATGGCACAGTTTGAGTGTTCTGAAACAAAACACATTTTCAAAACAGTTCTTTTAAAGAGAATCTCAGTAAAGATGTCATTATTTTTCTAATTTGACAACATTGATTTGACAGAGAACAGAGCAAGACTACATGTGTGCTCATATTACTACTGTGCCCTCCCAGGATCTGGGCTGTGATAATTATAAAACAGAAAGACCAAAAGCAGAGTTTTAATGATAATCAGCCAAACTTCAAAGACTTAAACCTAATATGAGAACATGTACAGCAAGAAAATAGTGTTTGATGAGCAGAGTTTGCTCCTAATCGTTATTCACTGTGGGTCTTCTTTGATGTTACAGGATCTTGGGAATGAAGCCAAGATGTGACCGTCACGGCACGTCATAGTTTGGATCTTTCCAGCTTTTACAACACTTGTTTCTATAGCAACACAAGTATCATAGTATTCTGAAAGCCCCATTCCCACAATGCAGTCCTCTAGCTGCTCCTCTCAGCCTCTAAAGCCGCGCCGTTTTGACACCACCAGACGGACCGTAGCTGGACCAAAGTCTCATGGCCCTGGTTTACAGAAAGAGGATAAAAACATGAATACAATCACCACTTCCTCCCCACGTCGGGCCACTAAAGGCCCTTCAGCACCTTCCAGAACCAGAGTGGGAGCACAGCCTCGCGCTCCGCTGTACCAGTCCAGAGTGAACTCACAAAAACAGACATCTACCATCTCCAAATCAGCTAAGCCCAAACCCAAAAGTGGTCGCGCTGCAGCAGCAACCCAAAATGCACCTGCACCTGCTCCTCCTGTGCTTCCCTCTGTTCTGCCTCTCGACCCAAACTGTAACGAACCCAGCTTACCATGCTTGTGCTGCGATGGCCGCTCCCCTCAGGACAATAACAGTATGTTCAATCATAACCACAACAATAATAACACAATTTCTCTCAGACAGCAAATGCAGCTTCCACCTCCTCCGGCCCCTGTGCTTGAGAAGCAGAATGAAGCAGGGGCCAAGGCCCAGTCTGAGCCTCCATCACAGGCCCAGCTGGAGCTCTCTGCCTGCAAAGACGTCAGTGTGGAAAATGAGGAAAAGAGCACTGATCTTGACAACAAGAAAAATGTAAAACTAGAGGAAGATGATGATGAGAGCAGTGGAGATGTTGATATTGATGATGATGAAGAGGAGGCTGACAATGATGACGACGATGATGATGATGACACCCTGGTCCCCTCATGTTGTGACTGCCCCCCCTCTCTCTTGGAGTTCTCACTCTCCTCTTCTACCTCTTCTTCATCGTCCACTTCCATCAGCTCCTGCTCTGATCTGGAGTCTGACTGTGCGGATCAGCCCACCTCCATCTGCTCTTCCCTTGACCAAGAGAGTCTGTCTTTCACTCTGTCTCCCAAAGACCGCTGTCCTCAGCAAGCCCCTCCGGCACGTTCACCTCCATCTCTTCCTCTTAGTCACAGTCCCTTCTCCGTAACATCACACTCCCCCATTCCCCCATGCTCCCCGGATGAGGGCTACCCCTCTGCTCTTGACTCCCCATCTCCTGACTATTTAGGAGTCAAAGGTGATTCAGAGGTCACTAAACTTGGCTTGCTTGACTTCCTTGAATCAGTAGGGGAGTTTGGTAAAATGGAACGTTTCAGCCAGGTCATCCAAGTGGCACGTTGGGATCTGGAAGGGGAGCAGCACTGGGATGTTCTGAGGGATCGTATAGATCATCTGGATCGCTTGGAAAAAGTGAACAGGGAAGTAAAACTAGCACACATCGCCAGACTGCATGAGAAAGGGTTTGATCTTGGTGATCTGGAAGAACAGGACCTCTCAGATATCATGGATGAAATGGGAAACATTGACATACCCTGGAAGTTGTATAAAAGTCGCAGAGAAGAAATGGATGACTCTCAGGAGTTTTCCGATGCTGGGGTTGACCTCACTGCTCCATCAGATTGTGATGATCCTCTTGTTCCAGATTCCCTCACCCCATCTCCTGCAGAGCCACCACCAAGACCCCCCAAACCTCCTGCACGTCATGCAAGTGTGAGCTCTGACCTTCACACCTACATCAATATCAGCAGGGAGACCACCTCAATGGCTGTCTCCACTTCCCCTACACCCACACTGTCGACTTTCTCCCTGAACTCCTCATCTCCTACATTCACTACCTTCAGGTGTGAGAAGCCCTTACCCCTATCTCCCCCATCCATACCTCCTCTACCGGCCTCAAAGCCTGTTCCATATCTCACCCTCTACACAGCTCCCTCTCCACCCCCAGCTATCCCTACCCCAACCCCTCCCATACCTCCTCCTCGGAGACGACACCTTGCTAGGAAGGAAGCACAACGCCTCGCTGCTCTTCAAGCTGAACAGGAAAAGACCCCTCTTTCCCTTCCACCTCCTACCACACGTCCCCCACCTCTACCTCCTCCACCTGTCATCTCAGTCACATCTATGTCATCTCCCCCTGCCATACCACCACCACCAGCTTTGCCTCCTCCCCCATCCTTCCATGCACTGGATGTAGAGATTCGGAAGCTGTTGATGCTTGCTGGGTTGACTCAAGCTGAGCTCCTCAAACTCAGCCCGGAGCTTGGTGTCTGTGTTGGAGGGCTGGAGGATGAGGAGGATGTGGGTGTCACATCCAGATCTGGAGAGTCACATGAGTTCAGAATAAAAGACCGTCAGCAGGAGAAGGAATATGACACAGCGATAATAGTGAGGGATGGATGGAGCAGCAGGAGCAAATTGGATGGAGATCGAAGGGTAGATATACTTGGAGAAGCCGAAGAAAACAAAAAGAAAGAGGAAAGCAAAGACACACAAAGAACCACATCATTTAGTGAGATGGCAAGGAGAAGAAAGAGGAACAATGGTCTAACATCTGAACCTTATTACAGCACTGGTCTAAGCAATACACATGAATTAAAAGCAAATAGATTGAGCTATGAGACTTTACATTATTCTGCTGAGTTACTTGATTCACCTCCCCCTCCTCCTCCTCCACGCCCCTTACCCCCAATCCCACCATGTTTGCCACCCCTCAAAGTCAGCACTCTCCCTGCCAACTCTGCACAACCTGAGCGCTTTGATTGGCTCATAGCATTTACACCTGACTGTGAGGCTCCACCACAGCCCCCTCCCCAGGATTTAAGAAAATCCCATACAGAACCCCCAAAGAAGAGTGGCTTCTCAGGGTCATCTCCAGGGTCAGCTCCAAAAGTCACAACCTTCAAAGAGCTGCGTTTTCGCAACAAGAGTGCATCACCTCCGACAAAAGTAATCACTGAACCTGATCCTGACCCCACAGTCATAACACCTGATCCAGATATACTCTACAACCTGAAGTGGAGAAGGGAGAAGGTGGGTAGCGATGGCAACCAATGGGAGTATACCTCCCAGGCCCAGGCCTTCTTCATGCAGCCACCGCCCGCCCTCACCTCAATGGCTGCTCTGAAGGAAATGTTACAGAGGGCTGATGAGGAGGGTGGACAACTAGAACTTTGCCCGTCACAGAAGATCGGCTCATCTGTGAGTGACAGCAGTTTGTGGACCACGGGCAGGGAATGGGAATATGAAGAATTTAAGAGGGAGGAAAAGGAAATGAAAGAAGAAGATCAAGAAGGAGAAGAAGAGGTGGAGGTGAGAGGACGAGCTGATGGAGGAAGGACTTTTGAATCAAGAACTACAGGTGAGTATTTAGTATTGAAAGGAGTAGTAAATATTTGTATAATTAGATTAGATTAGATAGAACTTTATTGATCCTTTATTGATCAAATACATTTGGGCAGAGCCCTCAATGTCCTGAGGGCTCTGCCCAAATTTTCTTTATTCACCTGTATGTATTTGTTTCTGTGTACATACACATAAGAGAAAATAAATGCATAAAAGTAGCACAGTTCTAATTTGGATGGCACAACAAATTCTGGATTGCCAGATGATGCAGAGAAACAGATGGGTAAAAACAGACTCATAGTCAGCTTGTTTCCTTCCTCAGTGATGCGCAAACAATATCCTTGGACAGTGCATTGGAAAAAAGAGGGGGATGAAAATATCTGCTCATTTTTAGAAGTGATGTATGAAACAAGGGGGAAGAGAAGGAGGATGAGTGTGAGTCACAGTTCAGGATGATGCACGATGATGGTTAACTGATGACGAGGGATAAATGGAGAGTGATTTCAGACAGGGAGGAAACAAAGCAGTGAAAGCTGGAAAGGGAACATGAACACGATTAAGAGATGGAAGGATAGAGGCAAGAGGGAATGAGGGTAATATGAGGAGAAAGGAGAGATTGGAAACTTTCCAGCCAGTATTTCCTGTACTGGATGTCAGACTGTGATGTCATCGCTGTCTAAATGAATAATTCATCCACTTAAAAGACCAATAGGAGGAGGATTATATAGTGACCACTTTCTACCCTTGTTTACCTCCTCCTTTCCTTTTTCTCTCTGTTTATGGTTCCCTCTTGCTTTCACTTTTCTTTCTGTTTGCCAGGAAGCTGTCATATCACTCTCTGACTCTCTCTCATTTTGGTTTCCATCAGCAGGAGATGTATATGTGCTTTTCTCTTGCTGTCTATCTTGCCTCCTCACCCCACCCTGGCTCCCTAGAGTGGGAGAGATAGCTCAGATCAAGTTACTTATCTCATACAATGCTGCAGTATGCAACATAGAAACCAAGGATTACATGGTAGAGTCTAAAACAGTAAGATACTTGTTTGTTTTTAATCTCTCATTTTATCCCAAAAGCAAATGACAGCTAATTCTGAAGCTATTTCTAATCATAAGGATAAAATGATAGGAGAGTTGATAAAGTTTTCCAACAAATCATCTATATTAGGTCTTTTTCACAGCAGACATTTTGACTCATAATGGCAGAAAATACACAAGTTTTCCTTTAAATCATAATGGCAGCTATTCACAAAGGTGCATTGGTTCTAGCTTTTTAGTTTGGGCATGGTGCCTCTCTGGCACAGCTTTCTAGGACACTGAAATGGAACAGATTCATCATTAATATTACTAGCATCACCTGTGTTTTTCCTGCTGCAAGAAGCCAAAGTATGTACTGTGAAAAGGTCTGTAAGCTGTAGCAGTCAGGCCCCATGTATATACCTTTAAGAGCCAAAAGGGGTGGATCTTGGTGCATGGACCAATTGCTGACAGTCAGTGTCAGAAAAATAGGAAGTATCATGTGTTGGTAATACTTCAAAGACAGCTGAAGTCTAACCAAGGTACGGTGGTTTTCCAGCTTGTTTTGACACCGGTAGTTTAGCAGTTTGTCCAAGATAACAGAATATAATAAAACTGTGTCCAGTCTGTGAGTTTTCAGACAGACAGACAGATAGACAGACAGACAGTGATTGAGCAAGATCGGACAGAGCTGTCTGTTGACTGACTCAGCATTACTGTACTGTAGGCTGTACTGGTGGAGAGAGGATGGGTGGTGAGGAAGCAGAGAGAGGGAGAAAACAAATACAGAGAACAAAGAGAGAGAGAGAAGGTGATCCAGAGGTGATGATGGAACGCACTGCAGTAAAGTGTCAGCAGCATCCAACTATTAAATATTCATCCTAAATATTCTTGACTTAGAATACAAGAATGAAACAGCAAGTGAAACCAAATCCCTTGAGGAAATTTGTATCATGCACCGTGGACACATTAGAATAGGAACGTTAATGATTGATGGTGTAATGTGAGGCTGATTGACAGGTTGAGTATCTACTGTACACCTGTCAGAGTGTTTAACTCGTACAGTCTTGGTATCATTTCCTGTTCTGTCCAACCCTCAATAAAAGACTGTGCACTTCATAAATCAACTCCATTGACTCTCATACACTGTCAATGTGTAACTGTCAATCAGCTGTTTTGACTGGTTTAAATGCTGCATTAATGCATGGTGTTACATGATAATGATTTCTGCTGGAATACATTCATGAATGTGCATTTTCTCTCAACAGACACTAACATTTTTTGCATCTCTCTCTCTTTCCCATTTATTTGCCACATTTTTTTTACAATCTTCTTTATTTTTTTCCTCACCTATCTATCCCATTCTGTTGTTTGTCCATGATTCCGCTTCGCTCCCTCATATCACTTTGCTTGTGCACCTGCCCTCTTCATCCTCGCTCCTGCACCTTACAATTTTTGGTCTTTTTATCCCTTGCTAAAAAAACAGTTTCCTCCCCCCCGTTGTCCCTTGCCCAGTCCTCCCAACCCTATTTCCTCCACTCTGCGCTCCCTTCCTATCGTCCAGGCTTTTGTAACCCCTGTCCTGTTGCAGATCCCAGACCTTACAGCCATGAAGGCAGAACGTCCTCAGACAAACACGCCAACACACAGTGGGCTCCTGATGCCAACTCAGCTTGTATCCACAGAGATGATTCCCGTACTGAAATAAGCTCTGGGTTTAACTCTGAATCCCTGGCTGATTTTGCTGTGGACTCTTTTCATAATTATGAGAATTACTTTAAACCAAATCCCCAATTGGCATACAAACATATCAATGATTCCAAAACCAATCACAGAGACTTTGTGTCTGACTCCATCTGTAATTTTGACTCACTCTACTGCAGTGATTCAGAGAAGCAGAACACACACTCTGCATCGAGTACACCTGTTAGTGACACTATTGATGCTCCATTTTGCACCACCCCATATAAAAACATTGATGTCATGATGACGTACTCAAATAGTGTCAGTGCTGTGGATTCACTTTGTTCAAGCAGCACAGAAAAGCACTCAGACACAGACCACAACAGCAATAAGTCCAGGACATCCAAAGACCTTCCTCCCCTCCCCACTTATTACCTGTACCATCCTAAGAACTGCCCTCTGCATAGGGGTGCCCCTCCTCGGCTCTCCCCTATAGGAGCGCTCTCCCCTCCCCAGCGCTCTGGAGCCCCCCCTCCAGGTGCGGCAGGTTCTTGCCTCAGCTCCCCGCTTTTCCCCCGGTCACACACCTTGCCTGCCCTTGCTGCTCCCCTTTACTATCCAAACCTCTACCCTCCAGTACCTCCCAGGGCTCCCCCCTTACCCCCAAAACTCTACCAGGCTACTCCGCAGTCACGCGTGGCGAGTAAGATTTCTCTCTCTCTTCTCTCTCCCTATGTCTCTTTCTTCAACTCACATCCTGCTTGCATGCATGTCTGTCTGTCTGTTTCTGTCTTTAATCGCTCCTGTTGATATGGTGGCTCTCACACCTTTGTCACTTTTTTTAACCCAGGGGATTTGCAGATTTGAAAGAACTGAGTAACTGAAGCCAGTTTATGTATCAGAAGGCAGCTCCCTGCAGGTCACCCGATACATCTTATCTACACTGTCCTTTCAAATCTGCAAAAAGCCTTCAGAAGGGTAACAGCTGTTCCTGTCAGAGGGTGTCTACAGTCACTCTCATCACTCTCTTTCTCTTTGTCTTCGTCTGTCCTTGTGTCTGTCTTGTCTGGTGTGTCCATGTAGTTTTCGTTGTCTGTTTCTTTTTGCACGTTGTGTTGAAGTGGACACTGCATTTCACGCAATATGTGATATTATTAAAGACTATTATTTCACTTCACCTTTTTGTGTGCATTTAGGGAGAATTGAAGTGTTTAAGATCCACAGCAACTTGTTCATTATAAAAATCTCTGCATTTATATAACTTGGTTATATAAATGTGCTTATGCAGATATCAAACAGTATGCAACACATGCTCTTTGCACATATGTTTGATTGTATCTGACTTATATAATTGTTCCCCCAGGCTCTGCAATTACCTTTTATACACTAATAAGTATTTATGAGTGTGATTGAGTATTTTTGTGTCTGTGAGTGAGTCTTGAGTGTGGCATTAATGAATGTGATGCTGTTTACCTTCACTATAGACAAAAAGTCCTCTTTACAGATCCAGATGTGACTAGCTCACTACAGTAAACCAACATTAGAGGATGCTCTGTATGTTATCAGTAGTACCATCTGCTTCTATCTGCCTACTCCAGTGCTTCATTGCTTAACCGCTTCTACTACTAATAATAGTATTTTTTAAGTTCTGGCATTATAGCCTTGTTTATTTTCTGTGCCTTTTGTCTCTCTCTCTCTCATACCACTTAATAATTTGTGTTCTACTTTCAGCTGTTCGCAGTGTCTCTTTTGCTGGATCTGTACAGAGAGGAGAGACATCCTGGATGGGCGAAGATGTGAAGCATCCAATGAGAGGTCTTGGCCTGTCCTCTCTGTGCCTCCAGGAAAAGAGAGGTGTGAATGAACGTTTGTTCTGTGAGTGTTCATCAGATCAGCTGTGCATCTTTATTTTTTTAACACAGTTGCTGTTGTTCTACCCTCCAGCTCTGGTCAGTGCGGTTAGTGTGGCAGTGGAAGCCATCTTGGCCCAGTTCAGTTCTTCTCGAACAGTAGTTCAGAAGGTCAGTCAGCTAAATATGTCCCATTGTTTGTTTTTTTTTCCTTGAGTTTCTGATCTAGTTTTGTTTAAATGTGACGAAGTGCCCTATTTCATCATGTAGCACTCTGAAGTTCACATGTACACAGGTATTTTTGTGTTTGTGGAAAAATCATGTCAACACAAAAATTTAAAAAGTCTTGTGGGTATTTTGCAAAATGAAAAGTAGATTCTGAATTTATTTATTTATTTATTTAACCTTTATTTAACCAGGAAGTCCCATTGAGATCAAAAATCTATTTTGCAAGGGAGACCTGGCCAAGGTAGCAGCCATACAGAGTCCATACAATGTCCAAATAATATAAAACACATACATGATACACAGTGAAGCAATAAAACACAATAACAACTATTCAACCATAGTGACATCAAGAAAAACAGTGGCATTCCTCCTTCACTGCATTCCACATGATACTTTTAAAATCACTAACAGAAATGAATGTTTGTGGCTTATCAGTTTTTTGAAGATTATTGCACGACCATGGTGCATGATGGGAAAATACTGTTCTTCCAAAGTCTGTCAGAACTCGGGGAACAGTCAAAAGCAACCACTCGGAGGAACGTAGATGAAAACTACTAGAGCTAACAGAAAGAAGATTACTGAGGTATTTTAGGAATTTGCCCAGCAGAGCTTTATAGATGAACATAAACCAGTGTTGTTGTCTACGGATGGTTAATGATGTCCAGCCCACTAAATCATAGAAAGTGCAGTGGTGAGTGAGAGATTTTGCATTTGAAATGAAACATAAAGAAGCATGATATACTGAATCAAGGCTCCTTAGAGTGGAGGTAGCTGCATGTCTGTACAGTTACATCACCATAATCTATCACAGGCAGAAAGGTAGCTTCCACAAGTTTTTTCTTTGCAGAAAATGTGAAACAATATTTATTTCTAAAATAAAAGTTGATAAAAGTTGATCTTCAATTTGAGTTTCTTAACTAGGTTAGAAATATGAACTTTAAAAAAAGAGCTGTTCATCAATCCATATTCCCAAGTACTTATAGGAAGACACCCTTTCAATCAATGTACCATCAGATGTAAAAATTCTTAGCTTATCAAAAGCCAAAAGCTCAGTTTCCCTATATAAATATCTTCACCCTGGAAAGAGTTTTCCAAAAGGTACAGTTTCAGTGGTAGTGTTTGTGTTTAGACAAAAGACCAAAAAGAGGAGAAAATAAATAAACCTTTGCATATATGAACCACCCCATTTTTTTTATCATAATGTGAAAAAATATTTTGTGTCTATTTGTTGTTCTCTCTCTGGAAATGCTTGTCATTCTTTCTTGTTCTCACTCTACTTATTTTTGTCTCTCAGTTAGAAAAATGTTTCTAGATAACCCAGTACAATACAAACTCTAAATCCCCTCTCCCTCTAATAATGTCCTGTCACATCACTACAACCCTAATCAACCCCTACCTCTCGTTTATGTGTCCTATTTAATTTTCCTTCTCTGTTTAATTATCCTCTTGGATCTCATTGTCTGTCTCTCCCCATCACTTCTTTTTTTACCCCCCTTACCCCACTGTGCCCTCCCTCCTCTCCCCTCCACTCCTCAGACCTTATCAGGAGATAGCACTATAAATCCATCTCTGGGCCGTCTCGTGCTGCAGTGTCTCTGCCCCGCCCTCCACAGCTTGCTGACTGATGGCCTAAAACCCTACCAGAGTGACCTGATTGCAGGCAGGAGGCCAAATTCAGCCTGGAGCCTGGTCCAGGCTTCAACCAGACCAGGTATCACACAGAGAAACACAAAAATTTAGCATGAATAGATTTCAGTGCGTGAATATGTATTGGATCCAGTGCTGGCAACTTGATAAAAATGATCCTAGGACTTTGTTTTCTTTCCAGTTTCCTACACATCCATCGATATGTGCTGATTTTAGTGTCTAAAATGCTGAATAAAGTGGACAACAGGATAGAGATATTGATTGGCTTATGAGTGCCAGAGCTGCACTGCAATTTTTGACTCACCTCACTACATTTTTATCTTCATCACCATCTACTTCTCCCTCTCTTGATACAAATCTCTCCCGATTTTCTCATTCTATTTTTCAAGGCCTTAAAACACAAGCCCTGTTCAACCTACAAGTTCGAGTTGGAGAGCTGCCTCAGCTCAAGCAGAGCAAACACAGGTTCAACGCATTCCTCCTTGGCCTACTTAAGTGAGTAAATCTACTATCCATGCCTTGTCTTCACTTCACAGGGAGCATGATGAACATCTATCTCAAACACTCCATTTAGAAATATCTCCTTTCTCTGCCTGTATCATCATCCTTTTTTCCTTTACTTTTAGCACCAAGTTTCTTGATTTCTGGCTGTCTCACCTTCAGTCCAGCAGAGGCAAGTTTCTCCTACTTTTGTCTCATGTCAAGTCAAATCAAAGTTAATTAGCACTAAATATGTCACAAATAGATGCACATAAAATAGAACAATAATGAGAAATAAAACTTATAAATCAAAATTAAAACAAAATTTGAGGTAAATCACGTATGCAACAGAATAATTCAGATTTAAAATGTTGTAAACTTGTTGTAAACTAAATACAAGAAATATAAATGTAAAAATCCTCTACATCTAAACATAAAAAAGTACATGTAAAATGTAAAGGCATGTAATACATATTGTATATGTAACCTGCAGTTATCTGCACATGATTGAAGGCAGAAGTGAATAATTATGCTTTGAGTTTACTCTTAAATAAGACATCTTAACTGGTCTCTTGAATCTGAAGATGCATCCATAGCAGAAGAGTGTTATCATTAGATGATTTTTTAAAATTATTATTATAATATTGTGGACAGAGTCCACCAGGCATATGTGGAGTAAGTAGGGATGATAGTGTGAGCCTATGTAATGTTTTATAAGTTATGAGTATCTTGAAATCAGATCTTGCATACAGGTAGTCCGTGTAATGAAGACGGGTCTGAGGTAATGTTGTGATCATATGAATAACAGTTGTGTCTCTTTCTTTCAGATGTACTGGAGACATACTACCATCCCTCGGCCTTTATGCGTCTGTCATCAACTGCTTGCCAGCCTCTGTTTGAGGAGCTGCTCCTCTTGCTGCAGCCCCTGAGCCTGCTGACCTTTAACCTTGACCTACTCTTCCAACACCACCATTTAGAGCCTGATGGTCACAGTCCAGAGATCCCCAGCCCACCATGTCAGGATGCAGGATTTCAGGTTTCAACAAAGGGAACTCAATCTATGATCATAGGATGTAAATATATGGAAAGTCTCTCAGAAGTAGATTTTGGAAGTCCAGATTTTCAAGCTGCTAAAGATGTAAAACCATCATCACTGTCTAATCCAAAGAATGGAGAACCAGCAGAATCAACAAATGGTAATGCTGCACCTGTAAAGGCTTCTGTCCCTCTTGAGCAGACCAGTCCACAGCTGCTGTGGGTGCAGGAGAAGGAAATTGGAGCTTTACCTCCTCCTGATGTTGAGGAGGACAGCCTTACACAACAGGCAGGACAGGTAGACACCTCTATGTGTACAGTGTTTGTCTTCATTTAGCATTTTGAGAAACTAAAAAGCTATTGTGTTCTTGTAATCATAGGTTATCCAGCAGGGATGGGGAGCTGTGATGCGTTGGGGAGGCCGACTGAGCCAGAACCTGGCTGAGCTGAGCCTGGCTGCAGGGAAGAAGGAGGAGATGAAGACAGATCAGCCTGATCTTCAGTCCCAGACTGGGAGTGACTTTGCTCCGGTCAGCGGTAGTGCTCAGGTTCCCTGGGGTCTTGGGCGGCTTTTTGGAGCCTCTAAAAAACCCAACAGCCTGACAGGTCACCCACCACCAACCAGGTCAGCTGATAAACATTCAGTATTCATGTATGTATGCTGTTCTGTTGAATGTCATTTAAAATAGTTAACTATATGAATTAATTACAGGAATGGTGACAGTCCTTTGTCACTCGACCCTGTTTGTGTACATTTCTTTGTACTTTTCTTCATTTTTATTTAGACGCCCCTCACAGTGGTTGGCTCCGGGTGTCACAGCACTGACCCGCATGGTGAGCAGCAGCTCTGTACCAGTAATCAGAAGGATGCCAGAGCTGCACAGGGACAGTGACCCTGAGTCAGACAAAGAGGCCGAAACACTAGAGATGAAGGACAAACCAAGACCACTCAGGTACAACAGGATAATTGATTGTAATGATAACAGACAGAGCCTTTTTTATCATTCAACGCAGCAGATTGATCAGTTAATTTCTGTATTTTATATGTATTTTCTCTTATCCCATCATACAATTACCATTACACTGTAACACAATGCCCTTGTAACTAAAGAACAAAAATTCCTAGAAAGGCAAAAAGACTTGACGTTTATTCACTATGCTGTCATGTGAGTTTCACAAAGATGACACAATGTGCAAAAACTGCATAGACTTCAAGTTTAGTGCCTCTTTAACAAATACTGAATTAAACTTCCATGTTCCATGTGACATGAGTTTTAGTAAAAATACTGATATTTGGTGCCACTGTATCAATATGTATTGAAAGAAGTATTGATATTTTTTCCCACCTCTATTAACAAAGCTACAGAGTGGTGCTATAATACAACTTCAGCCAGATTCATGTAAGATTTAAATAAAAATTATTTAAGTTTTTTGTAATTTTAAAGAAACAAGCAATTAAAGCAATTACACGTTTTAGCTTGTAGTTGTGTAGAACTGTCATGTCTGGGATTTAAAAACAGGGATTTGATCATTTATGATTCAGCATTTGTATGGAAAAATGTGAAATAATTAGAATGACTTAAATAACTATAATTACTTAATCAGTGGGTTCATTTTAGAAAGATTCTCCAACATGGATTCATCATGTGTTGAGGATGTTGTTGTTGTTTGTGTTTAATGTATACGTTCATTGTTTTGGCTGAGCAGGTCTTCACTTACCTTCCTCAGGTCCGTACGAACGCTATGCGACCACACTGGAACAGGTTCAGAGCTCAGCTTCTCCAAGGGGGAGGAACTTGTGGTTTTAGGAGGCGTTGATCAAGACTGGATTCGCTGTCGTCAGGGAGACAATGAGGGGCTGGTGCCTATTGGGTATACCTCCCTCATCATGTGACTTCAGCACTGTAATTGCTGCACTTAAACAATAAAAAACAAAATAAAATATATAAATATATATATTTTAGGTGAATAATGAGAGGTTATATTGAGACCCACTACTCTGAAAGGGATACATCACACCAGCTTGGTGCAAGTTTGAGTTGAGTGCATAACACCATCTGTTCCACTTTACGTGCATCAGGAGCATTCTGCTGCCGCTCTCCCTTTATGAACATATGGGAGTTTTTTTCCCATCGCAGTCCCAGTTTGGTAGCATTGAACTAATGGATTCTAGCAGTAGGAATGCAGCAGATGGTGTGAAATAATGACTCAAGTCAAATGTAGACCATTTCATACTGGAAGACCATTGAAGTATCCTTTTCAATGCCTTTTTCAGTGTTTGGCTTCCTTTTCAGCCACTGATCTGAAGATAATTACAGAGAATTTCTGTAATTTCAACAATAGAATAATGTGTTTTCAGATCACTGCTAGTTGCAAGGAGGCAACAGTCGATAGCCTGGTTTTAACCACATTAATATCTCAAGTCTTCGGCTGAAAAGATCTTTGGCTTCCAGGTTATCAGGTGGAGAAAGCATGTAAGAGTAGTGGGCCTTTGCTCCTGTTGTATACTGCGTAGTTATATAGTGTATCGTAGCTGTGTAGATCTGTGTTCTCTTGACCTCTCACCTTCATCGCCTGGTTCATGTGTGTTTGACATGTTTCTGCTAATATATTTGACTGTATAAATATACATAAAAATACAATATATATAAATATATAGATATATAAATTGAGATTGATTATACCAAGATAGAATGGTAGATGAACAACAGAAAGCAGTTAGTGACACACAAGCAGCAGCTTAATACAGTGGCCACATTGAGGAGGTTGAAATGAATGGATCCTTATCTTTACATCTGCTACTTTACACACAAGTGGTTGTAATACATGAAAAAAAAAAAAAACTATGTTTGAGTATGGAATCCTTTATCTTCCCCCTTGTGTGCTTTATGTATTACCATTTGTCTTGACATCATATCCACAGAATTACTAGATTTTGCCTCATAACTTTAATCACTGTATGCATCATGTAATGTGCCATGAATGTTTTGAATGAATGCCAGAAACTATCTATCCCTCCCACACAGTCATAGAGGTTAACGTAATATCAGACAACAGCAATCTGTAGCTAATATCTCTTCTTGTCTAAAAATCTCACAGACCATCATGAGTTGAATTAATGCCTCATAAAAGTATGCTCAGCTCTTGTTCAACACTATCTGAATCTTAAATTAGTGTAGTGAGATAAAATCCCTGGTGTCTGTAATTCATTACTGCTACTGTAAAGCCTGTAGGTTTGGAGGCTGGTCCAGCTTTTAACATTTATCTTAACCCTTCCTGCCATGTTTGCTGATCATAGTCATTGATATTAATGATAGTGGTGGTAGAAGTGGTAGTGGTGGAAGTGATCTGTTGATACAAATGCTACTCATAGAAAACCTGTTGCTTTGTGTTATATTTCTTAGTTGCTCTCTAGATTCTGTATTAATAACTATGCATATGTGTTAATGTACCAACAGCTTTTTTGTTAAATGTCATGGTTTTTATTTGATGTTCTCATGCATGTTGATGCCTGAATACTCAGTAAATATCAAAGAGTTCACCTTTAACAGGTCAGGACCTCTTTAATTCAGCAGGAAAGTTTCACACTCAAGTATTTTCTATCAATCAGGGAAAATTAAGTTCTGAAAAGTTTCCTCATGTTATTGTGCTGATGCCATGTAGCATGAGATTACTGTCACAGTAGCATTAAGTTAAACCTGTGCTTTGAGCACAATGAAATTGCATCCTCACTGTCATCAGATGGTAAATACATTGGAATAATGTCTGCAGCAGGATAGATAGGTAACAATAAAATATAAAATATGAGTTGACACATGAAACTGTGTTAATGCTGTTTTTTTGTTTCTTTGTATATAATCCAAATGTGAGATAATAGTCTTAATGCATTTGTTTGGAAGCTGTTAATTTATTGGATGTACTATTTATTGATCTTAAGGTTTCAGAAAGGAATCGCTCTCTATCTGGGTTCTGTATGTGCATTTGTGTGAGTGTGCACATGGCAGCGAATGCAGCAGTGAAAGCAGAGATGAGCGTGAGCACATCGACGTGTCTGCACATCCTGCACTTTCACTTGTGTGTGTGTTAAAGTGTAACAATGACTCCTGTACCTTCCTCTGCCCTCCTCTTCCTCTTCTTTCTCTCTGGTGTCATGTAGCCTATAGACATTTCCCCCCTTTGTCCTACTATTGCATATAGTTCAGTGCCCCTCTAGTGTCAGTCACTGTCCACCTCCTGCATGTGCTTGTTTGTAAATACACCAAATAAAATGAATATAAACCAAAACCATTCGGCTTTTAGAGTCATTATTGTATAATCACAAAGTCTCATCAATCACCATGTTTAACTGGAAAATGTCTGTGGGATATCTAACTTTGACAGCATTACTACATGTAGTTACATGACAGTCATATGGCAATGGAAATAAAGAGCTCCTTATTTTGTAATTCTTTTAATATCTCTCTAGATACTTGATCCCTTCAATCTCATTGGAGCATTTACTCTGAATTCTCTTTTTTCCACTGTGATCAAAAGATCCCAGGATGCTCTGTGATGCAGTTAAGGGCAGAGAAAGGAGAAAAAATCTCCAGAGTGAACTGCAGCCCTCCCCCATCTTGTTTCCGTGTTCTTTTGACAGCGTCCTCCATTGTGGGTCATTATGGAGGACAACACAGTATGAAATAACACCACTAGATAGCACTGTTTGCTCAAGCTGATTAACATCACTGCAGCTCTGCCCCCAAATGCACACAAGCACAGCAAGAAACAGGCCTCGAAACCGACACACCAGCAGTTGTCAGGGTTAGTAGTAGTAGACATAAAATGCTTTTATTATTATGGATATAGAGGCAAAAAGTCTGAGCTGACATTCTATGGCGTTGAGTTATTAACTGTTTTTGATGTTTTGTTTTTCAGATGCACATTATCAGAGGCAACAGGCAAAGGTTACATGTCATGCAAACTAGATAAATAACTCTTTATGTGTACCTTTGCTATAAAGTTAATCATCCACTGGCAATAATGTAGTGCTCTTAGTTAAAAAAGGAAAGAGGAAAAATATACATACAGTATGTAAACAGTCAAAGAAATTGCACTTTTTTGGCTTAGATTTAGAAGCCACACTACAGAAAGAGAGCAGAAATTTAACACTGGAACAACTAATCACTGTCACTGATTGTCTGACCAATAAAAAAACAGACACTGAGCTAAAAAAAAAAAAAGAGACAAATTATATATCCTACAAAAAAAATCATATACAATCATAGTCAATTTTAAGGAGAAATGTTTGATATATTGGTCAGCTGTATAATTTGTTAAAAACATCTTAGTAAAATGAAAGATTTGATTAATAACTTTTATGTATAATCCAAATAGTACTGTCATGAATAATACTCATTTTACACGCTACTGCTGATAGACGGAAAACCGGTCTCTATGTACATTCACATGAAACTAAATGCTATGGTTGCTTCCACTAAGTGGATTAGCCCGATGCTCCTAAGATGAGAACAATCTAATATGCATCTGTACAGAAAAATGACCTCCAATCTCCCAGTATGCACAACTGAAACAAAAACAGAACCAAGAAAGTCCTTATATAGTCCTTATCACAGGAGATATTGCTTTAAAAGACTGCATGAGTTCGCTTAGGTACGTACACAAGACAACATGGCACTTCTACAGAGCATTTGGGACAAATCAATTACATTTTTCATTCCCTTTCCTCGCTCCTTCTCCCGCAAGGACATTCTGATTGTCACTGCTCTGGAGCAAAGAGTGAAACATTCTCAAAGGCAGTCTGAAGTAAACAGAAACACTTTTTACCCTTCCCCAGGAAGCAATACTGAAAATAGTCAACAATAAACATTCCTATCATTAATATAGTTTGTCAGTTTCTTTAGCAGATAGTACTCAAGCTGCTTTCTTTTTCAAAAATAACTTCTCTCTTAAAACCTCATTAGAAATTCTCTTGCAGCGATGCCAAAATTCCTATCACTAAGCCCACCCCCTCCCCTGCCTATTCACTGGTACATAACAGACACTGTCTTGGTAAAGTAACACTGTCTCTACAGCCTTTAACTGGCTCACTTCTCCTCATGTCATTTCCCAAAGGTGCAAAGTGACTTTGAAAGCTTAACGAGAAAATGACGGTTCAGTTTTGACCTACTTAGGCCCAGGCTACATTTTTTTTACCCCCGGGAAGCTTGTGAGCTCCTTGTCTCTTGGAAACTTCAGAGCTGAAGACGCTGAGTACCATTTGAGTCCACTTTCACTCTCAGATCAATGTCTGTCTCTCCCAGTTTGCTTAAGGTGCCGAAGTAAGAGCAATCGAAGCATATATGTGTGTTTATAGTGTGTCCACTCAGCATACAGTCTTTAGTGTGCTTGTTCATCCAGCACTAGTGCAAATTCATTTCTGCTGGTCTGTTTCTCTGTTTCACTCATCTCGCGCCGCTTGGACAAAAGATGGGTTGCCATGGTTTCATCCTTGGTGTGATGCCCTTCAGAGCACTAGGTTCAACACACTCATCTGTCAGTGTGTGAGAAGTCTTTCTTGCATGTTCAGTTACTATTATTCTCCAGTTTTCTGCTCCTTTCTTCCTTGTTTTCTGCGGCACGACTATTCTTAGTAGTAGTGCTGTGACATCAGTTCCTTTCCATTGGTCTGGTGGTGGGCCTGGTCCCTTTTGCAGAGTGGTCCCACCTACATAGAAGAAACATACTGTCAACAAAACAGGGCATTTACAATTAAAATACCTCTGAATAGTGCTGGGCAATATACCAGATCAAATACTTTTAGTTTAAGGTACAGTAAGAATTACTCATACATGCGGTCAGAGCAAGACTAGAACAACATGTGCCATGCTTCAGTTGGCAGCAAATTATAGAATATTGTATTCTTTTTTGCAGCTTGAAGTCCAACACAATGCTGTGCAGAATGTGCTGAGACCGAACATACCTGTCTAACTAACAGTTTTAGCCAAAGACAGTTAAGAAACAAGACAATCTAGTAAAGCATTATTTCTTTTTTTCTTTGGGTTTCTCCTTTGTCCCTTTCATTCCATTAGGACAGGGGTATCAAACATACAGCCCGCGGACCAAAACCTGTCCTCTAAAGGGTTCAATGCGACCCACGGGATGAATTTGCAAAGAGAAAATATTACTCAGAAGACATTACCAGTCAAGGGTGTCATTGAGTCTTGACAAGTTGTTTTACAGTTAAAAGCTACATTTTTCAGTTCCAGTTACCTGTTACTAATTTTTTTTTGCATTTGTAGATCTACTGTGATCTGTATGTTGTAATGCATATGTGTAACTGATAAACTGAGGCATAATTTATTTAAAATTGCATTTATTTTTCTGAAGAAAATTCAGGTTGTTCATGGATGTTCAGATTATTCACATTTTTTGTGAAAGGATTTTCATACTGTAAATATACTCTTTTTGCACTAAAACAAAGAGAAAAAAATTGGAGTTTTCATTATTTATTAAGTTATACTATTTACTGGTGGCCCGGCCTGCTTGAGGTCACATTAGGCTGTATGTGGCCCCTGAGCTAAAATTAGTTTGATATCCATGCAATAGGACAAGTTAACCTTATCACGGGTCATGATAGATTCTTTCACCCAAGACACCCAAGTGAATACTGGACTGTTTTTCACACATCTTGTCACATATCCCCTGAATATTCTGATGTAAAAAAAAAGTATATTTCAGACACACAGATTTGGAGCTTGAAGCCTGTCTCATGAGATCTGGACACAGAAACCTTGACTAAAGGAGTTAAAAACAAGCAGGAAAATAAATCATCATTATCATAAAATAGTGCTAGTTGCCTGTAAAATAAACCTGACATTAATGTATTATTTTATTTAAACTTTATTAATCTACCTTCATCCATCCACATTACATTCTTAACCCTTAGGAGACGTGTACCATTAGTGTATAGTTTCATACCATTGGCACCACGTACAGTGACAGTGATATTCAATTACCCCCGGGGGATTAATAAAGCTTATCTGTATCTGCATCTGTATCTGTACCACTTTTGTTATAGATGATAACACACCAATTAATTATCCACAATGTATTCCTGTTTTGGAACATTATGAACAGATTAACAATCCAGCCTCAAGAGAGACGGGTTCAGAGAAATGATGAAAATACTTACTTCAACATAAGAAACCATAAAAAGATTGGAGAAACCTTCTCATTCAGTGTTTTTTCTTTTTTTCATTATTTTCTATACTGTAAGTTAATGCTGAGGACATTAGAGCTATGAAAGAACACATGGAATAATGTAGTAAAACAAAAGTGTTAAACTGACCAGACTTTGTTTAATATTTTACATACTTTAAAGTAGCCTCCTTAAGCTGTTTTGCACTCTTGCTATTCTCTAATGATACTTCTGAGGTAGTCACCTAGGGTGGTTTTCAGTTAATATGTGAGCCTTGTCAAGAAGTTAATTTGTGGAACTGCTTGCCTTTTTAGTGTGTTTGAAATCATCTGTTGTGTTGTGCAGAGGTACAATCAGTACACAGTTCGATACATAGCCCTCGTTGACAACTATTCTTATCCTTATTATGGGAATATTCTGATTTGTTTAACCTTTTTTGTTTACTACAGAATCCTATATGTGTTTTTCATAGTTTTGTTGTTTTCAGTAAACATAACGTGCTGTGCACTTTAAATACCCCTCAGCAAATAGTGTAAGATTCTGTTGAAAGTTACTGCTCTATAATTTAGATTAGAATGTCCTTGCACAAAACTTATTACATACATATTTATATGTGAAAGTACTCAGATATTATAACTGCACAAGGCCATTTGACCTTGAAAAAATAGGTCAAGGACACCTATTTTCAATAGGTGTCATGTCATTGAATGGACAGATGGATGGACAGACAACAAAATGATTACAATACCACTCGGCTGAGGGTTATTTGTTTGTCCAAACTTTTTAGTGTTTGTTGAAGTCAGTGTTTTAACCATTGTTCTGAACCTGTCTCTGTGGGACAATGTCCGCCAAAGGTTGATTGTTAATCTACTATGATCTGTGAATCTGTTGTAGGAAAGAAAGAAAGAAAGAAAGAAAGAAAGAAAGAAAGAAAGAAAGAAAGAAAGAAAGAAAGAAAGAAAGAAAGAA
>JAPQRP010000010.1:35626624-35648794 GCA_037367295.1 Apogon hyalosoma
AAGAAAGAAAGAAAGAAAGAAAGAAAGAAAGAAAGAAAGAAAGAAAGAAAGAAAGAAAGAAAGAAAGAAAGACAGACCATTTAATCAGAAAGTGTGTCCTTCTCTTTGATCACTGTATATCTTACACTTTCAGTACGTGAGGTAAATATACTGCTTACAGGGCTATATTATAATGTTTTGTTTTGAATACCAAGCATTGTTAAAGTTACTGGTGTGTTCTTACTATATTGCAGTTTACACAACAAGAATTATTTCAGTTCTACAACTTTTATTTTAAATCTTGCATCATTTTCTGGCTGGTGAAATCCTATAGTAATCAAAGCCTTTGTCAAATACAAGATGAAATTAAAATGAAGTTACAAACATATGAAGAGTCCCAATGATGCAAAAACATATTTTGCCACAAAAATCCCCAAATTGTAAAGAAAATCATATTGCCCAGCACTAGGTATGAGTGTCCTTTGTAACGGTATCTGATGTTGTACTTACCCCGTTCTATTAGCTTATGAATGCTGCAGGGTCAAAAGTAAATCATTCAGCCGTTTCCTCCGTTGTTCTCTGCTGCAAACCTCCTCTTCCCCTCGTTTTTCTTCCTCTCTCTCCTCCTCTTGTCTGTTCTGGGCTTTGGTGGGCTGTGGTGAAACAAATATGCACAAGTAATTGCAAAGGCAGACTTTTATTTATTTTTTTGTTGAAATTTGCATTGTTCAAGGACTTTTTTCTGTGGGTAGTGGTGCATTTTTTTTTAAACTCACACAGGGGCTGGCAGTGAGTGAGCTGGAGATGTCCTGACTCTGATGGTGGGGGTCACTGCTGATAACTGTCACTTCCACCCCCACTTGCTGATCTGAGGGTCAGAGGTCAGAGATATGTTAGTGAAGGCAGTGCAAAAAAGGAATGGCTCAAAATGGCAAGTAATTTGTTTTACAGATGTATCTGTAATTATCCAAGCGTCCTTGCTTTCTCCTGTTTTCTATCTGCAATCAGTCAGAGAGTCTTTGATGGAAACTGTGTGGTTTCACTGTTAATGGAGAAAGTTGATGCCTGCTGGGTTCTTGGACACCAGCAGTGGATGACAGAAATGGGGAAACATTTCTGCAGGCTGAAATTCTGTGGTTGGAAAACCACTTAGTTTGTACTGCTGAGTATGATATTGAGAGACAAGCCAAATATGAGGACAACGGGCCATGAGCACAGCACACACAAACACACATGCACACATAAAAAAACATAGAAAACCAAAAAAATCTATAAAGAGATACAGTATAAATGAAAATGAGTAGTTGAACCACATACACTCATGCATACACAAACACCTACAGAAACAAAAACTAACACACACACTTGCTTCATGGACCTGACTTGATGTGGCTGTCGTCCCCATCAGCTCCATCACAGGACAGATGTCGTGAGTCCGTCTCCTCTCCCTCTGTGTCTCCCTCCCTTTCCCTCTCTCTCTCTATCCTCAGTCGGATCTGTCTGTCTCGCACAAGCTCCCAGTTTCTCACGAGAAATACTTGGTGTTTCACCACAAAGTTCCTGGCCCGACACAGAAAGAAACATTATCCGTTGAGGCTGACATCAGTAACAGTGCATTAAATAGTTTTATCATGAAACACAAAAGGCTGAGTTCCTTCCATACCTCTCACTGCTGGTTAAAGGATCCATGTCAAGGTGAGGAAAAAGGCTGGTAATGTCACTGGAGGTCTCTTCCTGTCAGTAAAATGTAAAGAGAGGAATGTGTGTGTTAGATGTTATGGAAGAACAATCATTTAGCTAAATCCCTCACTGGATTGAAATAAACTCACCACTGTCTGGTGAGAGGATAAAGTCCTGTCCTTCAGTCGGCCTGAAAGAGACAGACAGACAGACAGACAGACATAGAGACAGACAGACAGAGACAGATAGACAGATAGAGAGACAGATAGACAGGTAAAACAGAGTTCCATCCACTATGGCATTATTGGCTGGACCTATCAGCTAACCCTGCAGATAGTATATCTCATACTGCCAACTTACAGTAACGCCTCTTCCTCTTCAGGGGGACAGCAGGCTGCCTGCAAAGCTGTAAGACCACAATATGAGGATTAAATCAAGTACATTCAAGACACTCCATAAATCTCCTTGTAAAATCCCTCTTTCATATAAATGCACTTCAGTTTGACTTTTCTCCTGTTTGTTATTGTAAAATGGAGCGCTAATGTACCTGGTTATGTCGCCAAAGCCACATAACATCATAGGGTAACTGGAAATGAATCCGCTTAAGCCTTAGGTACTTCCCTATAGGACACAAGCAAGTTAGGATAAACTACCATGAGAATTTACAACCAAATGAAGGACTGAGAAAATGTCTTTCTTGTACCCACCAACATGAATGGGAGCAGGTAGAAGGCTATAATCACGATCCCCTGGTGTATACTCCATACTCTCTCTTGAAAACTGCTGTGAATGGGAAGGGGGGCTAGGAGAGAGGCATGACATTAAATAAATGAGCATAAAACCTATGGCACATGCACATTAAAGGTTCAGTGTTTAATATTTAACAGTATCTATTGATTAGGTGGCAACCGAATACTCTTCGCTTCACCCTCCGCAATGGCGACAACTTGACCCTAAAAAACCCTAACACGATGCACCATCTGCTATAAAATGGGAAAAAAAGTCTGCTCTGAGTTACAGTAAAAACATGCCAGCCCCTAAATCTCACACATCAAACCTGTAAATAGATAACTTATTGAGCTAGTGAACTCACTCTGTGGTTTTGTAATCATCAGAGTAAAGACCTGCCCTCAGAAACTTCTTCCTGGGAGGGCCATCTGCTCTCTCCTCTTGTTGGATGGTTACTGGTTGGGATGGAGCCTGGTCCACATCTGACTGGTTCAAACATTCAGTGGGTGTGTCACACTCTGGTTTATCCTCAGCAACACTAAAAAGAAAGCATGAAGAGAGAGATAGAATGATAGAGAGAAAAAAGAGAAAGAAAGAAAGGCACTGGTTTAGCACACAGTGCTGAAAACGATGTGTTAATATAGCAGTAGTGAGTGGCTGTATTGTAATGTCAAGTCAACCAGCTCAGGTGCTATGAAATGCAATGTTTACCTCTGATGACAGGGGGAGTCACCATGTTTTCTCTTCCGTCCTCTCTTCCTCTTGGCCTGCAGCTCCAGCTCCGTCACCTGCTGCACTGACTCCACTCCTCCATCTTTCTCTGGCCCCCTCTCTTCTTTTCTCCCTCCCACCTCTCTTCCATCTCTGTTATGGCTGTGTCCTGGCAAGAGTTCAGGTGATGACATGAAGGGAGCTGCAGGGGAGTGTGTGGGGGAAGATACAGCGGAGGGTAATGGGTGCTTCCTAGGCCGTCCTGGCCTTCTTTTGTTTTTCACTGCCACACTGTCTGTTGGCACATTTTTCTGCTGGCTCCAGCTTCTTGAGTCACCTTGTAAACCTGCAGTTATTGAAATAGAAAGAGGGAGGGAAGGAAGGATTGAGGCAGAAAGAGGGAGGAGGGTGGGGTGTCAGTGGCGGAGAGGAAATGAGACAGATGTGGATCAGTTATTGGGCCAGCAGGAGGTGTGAGGTGAGGCCACTCTAGGCTGAGTCATGCGGATGGGCCACAGATTAGGTGAGTCACAACATTTCCTCTGACCAGATCACTTCTGGGAAATGCATTAAGAGGTGATTTATGTACGCACACTCATACACCAGAAAACCACAGGAATTGACAAACACAGTGCAGCAGGCATACTTTTTAATGTGACTATGTACACGTATGCACACAATTTGTTTTGCACATTCAGTTAATGTGGAACATAAATCTCAAAAGGCTGACAAAGAAAAAGAGAGAAAAAAGTGTATGTGGCTGGGGTAGCGTGCTGTCCCACATGTGCATTTAGTTAGATGATGAACTGATGTCAAATGTATTCCACCTCTTTCAAAAACAACATTTTCCCCACACAAGCTCTATTTGCCCCCATTCTGACCCCTGTGCTGCTTCTTCATCAATCTCTCCTGAGGTCATCTATCTTTTTGTTCCATTTTCCTCAGTCCCTGACAAGACTGACCACTCTCTTCTTATTGAATTTTTCCAAGTCAAATACGCCTTGTGGGTCAGCACTAAAGGATAGGCCAAGCTTTAAATAGCCAATCTGGTGGTTAACTAATGACTGTATTCACTGGCTAGCCCTGGGCTGTAACAGCATGCGGTTTGCTGCAGAACAGGAAGATTTTAAAGATTTTCTAGCAGATTTGCATCAAGATGCTGCACTCCTGCTATAATACTTTTTTTTATTTTTTGTAATTTCAACAGAGTGGTTGCTGAATTGTTGCATGTGTATCTGTGTGTCAAGCATGTCCCCTGCTCAGCAGAGGGAGTCTGAAATTGGCTATAAAAAGAACGGAGTCTGATTTCCTCTCAAACACCCTCCTGGCTTTGATGTGTGGCTCAACAACACCTGAGAAAAAGCAAAGCTGTCACTATATTGGGAAAAGTATTTCTGCCACAATCTCATCTCCACATTGTGCAAATATAAAAACCTGTCATACTGAGGAAGTGAAAAGAGGCTCTTGGCATAAAATCTATTCTCTCAGCTCCCTGTCATGGTTTGGGTGCTATTGTTGATTCAGTTTTATTCAATAATAGGCACAATTGATGCTAGATTTTCTGTATCATGTAAATTACTGTCAGTGTTCAAGGTATTCATTTTCTGACAATGTAATAAAAGACGAGAACTGTGTAAGTGTTAACAATATATATTTTCTGTATTTTAGCCACAGAGACACTAACATTACACTTTATATTTCTGCAGCAACTTCTACAATGCAGCTTTAACTGAGCCACTGAGAATAAAGAGAGCTGTCAGCCATCTATTTATTCATGCATCAATCAAAGGATTCATTCATGCATCCTCACCTGATTCTCTTCTCTCTGTCCAGGCAGGCTCATCTCTCCTCCATGACCTGTCTCCACTTCCTGAAATCCTACTGGCCAATCCACTCCTCAGACCCCTCCCCCCTGTTGCCATGGCAGCAGATGTGAATAGGTTGGTATGGACTGGGGATGGGGATGTCCTGTACAGGTGCGATTGTTGAACATCTTCCTCGTCTTCATCCTCTCCATCTGATGCAATATCTCTGTCTGTATGTTGCTGCTCCCCGGTGAATGTTCTCCAGCTATGGTTGGAGTTCCCAAATCCTGCCCCTCCAAGACCCCCAAATTTTGTCCAAGTCTGACCAAGACCCCCCCATCCGCCCCCAAATGAGGATAGGTGAGTGGATCCCAGCCCCAGTGAGGTGAGCGATGTATGTTTGAACCTGTCTGCTGCTGATGTGGATGATGATGATGAAGCGCTGGCAGCGGCAGCAGCAGAGGAGAAGGACTCACTTCCATTCTCACATGACCAAGGTGATTCTTTGGATAGCATACTCCCCAGTCCTCTACTCCCTTTTCGTCCCCCTTCACCTTGTCCTAAGATGAACCCTGACCTTGACTTTGAACTAACTAACCCCTCTCTCTCCATACCATCCTCCTCCTCATCCCCATGTAAATCTTCCTCATCGTCCATGTCTCGCTCGCAGTGCCGGTGACGGTGTTTATGTTTATGTTTGTGTTCACTCCTCCCACAGCCACAGGAGAGGCTTGATGTGAACCCTGATGTGAGGTGTGGGGTTCCCCCACTGCCTCCCCGTACATCTCCTTCAACCTCTCCCCCTAAAGCCCCCTCTCTAAGCAATCTGCTTCTGCGCCTGTGGAATCTGGCAGGGTTAAGGAAGAAGTGGGCATGGTGGGGCTGATGGGGAGCATACTGGTGAGGAGATGGGAGTGCATAGGAGTTAGGGAGGTGGTGGTAAAGTGGTGTAGCTGGGGGATAGCTGCTATAAAAGCCCATATTTTCAATGGTCTCCTGGAACTTTGCTGAGCAGCCACACTGCCTGCGGTCCGGCTTCCGGTTACAATGCACTGGCTGGCAAGAATAGAAAGGCTGAGGGGTGAAGGAAGGATTAGCAGAGTAAGACGAAGGGTGAGGCGAGTAGAAACCATTCAGATTTATCCTGAATATATTGGAACGGAGGGAATGGGAGGAGTGATGGCGCCTTCCTCCAGCTGCATTCCCATCAAAGCCCTGTCCCAGTCCTGTTCTAGCCCAACTCCTCCGTCCGATGTGTATCTCACTGAACTGACTGATCATTTCTTCTAATTCAGACAGAAACTCTGGATCCTGCATGTGCAGCTGCTGGTGCTTTTTCTTGTGTTTATTTTTCTGTCTCTTCAGTGCATTATGCCCATGGCAAGGATAAAAGTCTGAATGAGTGCACTTATTGTGTCCTGGGCATGAGCATGGGCACAAGCACGTACAGGAAGAGGAGCAGTCGTAATCCCTCCGTCTGTGTCTGTGCCTGTCTCTGTGTCGCTCTACAGCAGTTGGATTGGTTATCGGGTTGGTCTGGTGTCTGGACATGTGAGACAGGGGTGAGGAGACAGGAGATGGACGGTCCACAAGAGACGAGGTATGTCTCTGACCTCCTAGAATCACCCCTGAACCCTGACCCAACCTAAGCATCCCTCGAGCTCCTCTCATCTCCCCTCGCTCTGAAATGCTGTTGTTATCTGTTCCAATTCCGCTATCACTAGGCAGAGTCTCTTCACTGTGTGATTCGCTCCTGGGGGAGGGGGTGGCCTCTTTTAGGTGGCCAGGAGAGCCAGGTGTGTGATGGAGTGGAGGTGTTGGACAGGAGAGCTTACATGAAGACTGGTGAAAGGGAAAGTGATGCCTTCCCTGACATGGACAACTCTTCTTCACAAAAGGGGAGAGGGATGTGGAAGAAGGCGGGCGGGGGGAGGTGCAGGACGATGATGGGGATGGGAGGGAGAAGGGGTGAGAAAAAAGTAGAGATGAAGTGGGTTCTGTGAGGCTGCCTTCACTGTAAGGGCTCTGGGCCCCACTGGAATGGGTAAGAGATGGAGATGGAAAGGGGTGAGAGGGAAGAGGCTGGGGTTGGCAAGTCGAGAAGAGCGATGTTTCAGAGGGACTCGTAAACAGAGATGACTGAGTGGAGTTCTGGGAATTAAGGTTGGTTGTTTGAGCTTTAGGTTTGCGTCCTCGTCTCTTGCCCATGTAGATGGTTCCTCTCTTACTCACATTGATCTGGGGGCCTAGTTTACCCCCAAAGGAGGACGACAGGGCGGAGAGTGTGTGTACTGTTGTAGCCTCTATTGATTTACACATTCTTACAGAGGCCTCACCATCTGCTGCCTCACTTCTCCTCCCTTCTTTTGCTACATATCCAGACAGCATTACTTTGTGAAGTCTCCTCTTCTTTCTTTTCTTCATCTCATTTATCAGTCTCCTGATCTTTAGCTGCCTATTTCCCTTTTCAGACGGATGAAAATCTTTACTCCTGTCTTCATCATCAGTTTGATTCAGTGCATCTTCGCTCTGGTCGTCAGGGAGGGGGCGTTTGGGAGGACGGCCACGTTTCTTGGGGCTGGATTTAGTCTGAGCGGCACTAGGCAGTATTGGACTTGGCTCGAGCACAGGGGCTTTCTGAGCTCCGTCACGCCCTAGAAGAGGCACATCAGATGAGATAGCGTTTGGTGAAAGCTTAGGAGGAGGGTCATCTACATTATGAGATTTAGGGCGGCCCCTTTTTCGGGCAGGGGTTATAGGGCATTTAGAGGAAAAGGGGTTAGGGTCAGAGTTGGAATGACCCTGTTTTGGGGATGGAGGTTTGGTTGCAGTAGAAAGAGGGGAGGAGCTGCTGGTTAAGGAGCTAGAAGGAGCTGCATGTGAGTCATCTGTCTGCTGAGTAGTTGTCTTGGCAGCGAGGGACGTCTTGGGGTTCTGGGGGAAACTTAGTAAAGGATTACGTTGAGAATCTGAAGGGACTTCCTGACTTTCCGCCTTCTGAGCCCGGTGCACCAGCTTGGTCCAGCTGGGCCGTCTGGCTTTACGTTTCTTGAGCGGACGGCTGTCTTGCTCTTGAGGGGAAGAAGGGGGAGAGACGGGTGCCCTGGAAGGAGTGGGCAAAGTGGGAGGAGCCGTAGAGGAGGGGTGGGTTGGAGGCACAGTTGAATGTCTTGAGATGTCTTGTTCTTTTGATTTACTGGTGTCACCTGTTGTTGTTGCTGGTTCAGCTTGTTTAACAGGCTTACAACTGTCGTCTGCTTTGTCTTTCTCGTCCGGTCTGCCTGGGTTCACTACTTTACTAGTTTTGTCTTCTGTGTCATTATCAACTGTTTCACTACATTTTGTATTGTTATCCTCTGTTCTTTGTCTGTCTGGGCTAAGCTTTATCTTCTTTTTCTCAGCCTTTCCTTTTTCAGTTATTACTTCCTCCCTCCATGTATCATCAGTCTTTTGTCTTTCATCCTTGTCTTTACCATGCCTAGACTTTCCATCCTTCCCTTTTTCTTTTTTCTTCTTCTTGCTTTCCTCCTTCCTGCACTCACTCTTTGCTCTTTCAGCCTCTATTCTATCTCGCTTTGATTTCTTCTCTCTCCGTTTCTCTTTCTTTGCTTTCTTTTCTTTCTCTCTCTTCTTCTCTAGTGAAGGCTGCAGAGAAGGATCCTGATCCTGAGATTGGACAGAGGAGGGATCCACACCAGGGGGAGATTGTGGTTTTGAGGTGACAGTGGGAGTTGAAGGAGAATCTGGCTTGATCTTATGGCACAAGCCAACCTCTTTATTGACACCGGCAGAGACTGGTGGAGATTTTGTTGAGGAAGAAGCAGAGGTGGAAGTATTGTGTTTTCCACTCTTAGTTTTTGTTGAGGGGGTAGTGCCAACAATGTCAGCAGACCCTTTCCCATTTGATAGTCCTTTCTGTTTGGCTGTCTGCACCAAACCATTATGTTTCTTAGAGGTGTTTCCTTCACTCCTGACTTCTGCTGCAGAGATTGTTTGGTTGCAAGGTGTTGAGGACGTAGCAGAAGCTGCCTGGTCTGTTGTGGGTGAAGAGGGTTGGTGCCCTGCAGAGACAGGCTGGCCATTGACAAATGGAAACTTCTCTTTCTTCACTCTCTCAGATGTGCCATTTGAATTCACCTCGGTCTTATCAGCCAGTTTGATAGGAACCTGGGGAATACAAACATGCAATCTCTGTCATGGACTGCAATAAGTGTGACATCCATTTGTTCTCTGTTGACAACAGTAAAGGATAATGGGGAAGAAATCATAACTGAAATGCCTTTGTTTTTGTCTACCCATTAAAAGAGAAACTGAGGACAAAATGACTCAATCAGGCAGAGAAAGGAGGGCATACTGAGGAGAAGGAGAGAGCGAGGTGACGAAAACAGGAATGGGGTTGACACAGAAAGGAGAAATACAAAGGCAGAGAAAAAGAGAGGAAGGGAGTGGGACAGGGAGAGAGGGGGAGTGAAAGATAAATGAGAGCAGGTAGAGAGAAAAGAGGGGATGTAAAAATAGAAGAGAGGGACAGATATAGAGAGCCAGGCAGAGACGGAGAGAGGGAGAGAAAGCTGTGCTATTGGTAGCTATAAATTGCCACTAATACAGATGAGAAGGCTTGACATTTCGTACTTGTCCTGTAATTTTGGTATGCTGCAGCTTGAGTGGCGTTTGCACAACTAAAGCAATAAGCTTTCCCTTGGGTGATTGTCATAAGTACTGATGGACCAATGTCTGTAATAGCCCCAATTGGTTGCTGTGCTGTTGTCCTATTTATAGGTCTGTTTGTTTAAATGTGCTGCTTAGGTTTCAGCATTGAGACAATAGCTTGTTTGACCTTATTACAACTGAGCGCAAAGCTGGGCGATTTTGCATCATATAAGCCTTTCTACTGGATAACTACAAACAGAGCAACAGCACATATGTCCCATTAATAATATATGAGGGCTGTACTTTCTTGGTTTCAGCAGCTTCAAATAATAATAGGTTTATTATTGGCAGATGATGTGGAGGAATCTGTACGTGTGAGGCATAATGCCCTTGTTCTTACCTGTTTGGCAGTCTTGGTCTCTTGGCTTGACAGGGCAGTGAGTGAGGCTGGGGTGGAAGTTGTAAATGTTGAATATAACGATAGTGTCTGTGATGAAGATGATGATGAAGATGATAACGATGATGATGATGATGCAAGTGGTGGTGGAGCAGCAGATGCAGTTTGTTTGGATGTGGTCTGGACAGCATCCAAGCCTGAGCGTTGCTCTCTGCTTGCCTCGTCTGGAGTGGAGCTGGTTTTACTCTGCTGGCCCACTCCTCCCTCTGCCTCCCCCTTCACCAGTCCCCCTCTGCCCTGTCTCTGATAGGTCCTGATGGTAGGCTTGCAGACATAGCTCTCCAAGATCTTGGGCGGCTTCTTGGTGCGTTTGGCCTGGAGTCCAATTCGAAGTCTCACATTCCCCTCAGGGCAGCTTGTCTCTCTGCCAGAGATCTGGAGCTGTTGCTGCCCCGTGCCTCCACAGCGCCCCTCGATGAGCAGCTCCAGAACTTCCCCCTTGTCTCCTTCCCGTTTCCTCCCCACTCCTCTTTTCTCCTCCTCTTTCTTCCCCAATTCTCCATTCTCCCCGTCACCTTTCCTCCTATTCTCTGCCACCTGGTCCTTTTCAGAGTCTTCAGGTGCAGAGGAGGGGTCCACAATGGAGTTTATGGTTGGAGGGGTACCCCCCTTCACTCTCTGGTCCATCAGAGAAGTCAGGGGGGAGAAGTAAGGTGCTTTGGAGTTCCCAGTATAACACTTAAATGGCCCCGTGGGGTTAGTGGGGTCAAGGTCTGAGAGCAAACAGTCAGGTATAGGTGCAGAGATTTACAAAAAAAATTAAATGATCCTTTAGAAGTCCACATACAGTTAGGATCCTTCATCCAGCGAGGGAAGATCTCTCTCTTCAGGCAAAGCCAAAAGGGAGTTGGTTTTAAATAGAGACAAGGGTAGAGAAGACAGACAGAGAGACAAAAAGATAGAGAAGCAAGTGATTAGTCATTTCGGTGATCTCAGATGCTGTGTAGCAGCAACACAGGAATTGAGGGGAAAGTCCCCTTCCTTGAGGCAGCTGTAGAGAGGTGCTAAAGTCTGTGTCCACAGAGATGATCTCATCACACGTCAATGTCACTGATTCCCAGAATATCAGCGCTAACTGGAAAAAAGATCTACAAACATTTTTCAAAAAACAGCCAAGTCTAGTTTTCTTTAAAAATCTGTTTTAAAAAATCTTTCTGACAGACAGTGCTTGCTCCCTAAACCTCTATAGTTTTCCATATGTCCTCGTCCTTACAGTGCCCCCACTCCCCAAATCAATATATCAATCAATCAGCCTCCCACTAATACGCACACTTGATCCAGTCTCCTCCCCTCCTCTCCTAACTGTCTTTGCGCCTTCTGTTCTCAGCTACTCCCACAAGCACTTCTCCTCCCACCCTTCCCTCTGCTGTACTTTCTTTTCTCTCTGAAACTCCCCTTTTCATGTTTGGCAGTAAGCTTTTGCATGCATTCTCTATTAGTCCCATCCACTCTCTCTCTCTCTCTCTCTCTCTCTTTCTCTCTCTCTCTCTCTCCCTCCCTCTCTTTCTCTCTCTCTGTAGACCACACAGTAAAGTGGTCAACTCATACACTGAATCCATGTTAATCAGAACCATATTTCCTCCTCCACTTCGTTCTTTTCCTCCTCTCTAAACTAAATCCCTCCATTCACGGTCCGACCATTCCCCTCCTCCCCTTTCAGTAGTGGTAACACAAATCCGTAGGAAAGGGTAAAACTTATTTTTGGAAAGGAGTGCAAATTCCTCCTCCTCCCATTGCTTCCTCTAAGTCAAGTAAGCTTTTCATTGACCCCATTGTAAATGGACTTTTAATGTGACATTACAGCAAGTAACACACCCTAAAATAACATTCTCCTCACCAGAAAAACGTTCACTCTCATTTGCACTGAGTTCAGCACAGTTTTTTAACCTGAAGCATCTTCTGTCATGCTTCCTTCATTATACTCAGTCTCTCATTAAGGAAGACACTCATCCATTTTCTAATAAAACACACCCTGCCAAGCATTCTTTCAGCTCTCTCCAGAGAGCCTCTTATGAAATAGCTCATCTGTCTCTCCACGCACTGAACTGCCCCCTTAAACTTACAAGAGCATCTCAGATAATGTTTTCATTTAAGAGCTCAGTGGGCTATCTCTCCTGTGTCTTGGTCCCTCCACACCCAAACCCTTTCCTTGAATCATACTGTGCTCAAATCAACATCTGTTCCAGTAACTGCAGTTATGTAACAGATTCTGAAAGCTTTTCCAAGGCCAAACCTCCTTACAATAAAATAAAAATGTGGAGATGGACAGAGGTCCCCCTCAGTTGGCCCAGTCACCTTTATCATGGCCACCACTACATCTGAAGAGGGGCTGACTGAAGAGGATATGGGTGTGGAAAAAAACTTGAGTTATAAGGGTTTCACACTTGTTTTTCAACATGACTATAAGAAGTGAATAAGAATGGCCGGTTTTCAAACTTAAAAGGCCAAGCCTATTCAACATCAGTCAAAGTGCATACTAATAGCCTTTTATACTCTCCAGAGCTATACCTCTCAAACATAACTCAAAATTATTCTAACATTAGACTAGAAGCTATTTCCAGTGACAGGATGATGGGTGGACTTGACACTGTAGTCAGTGTGGTTCCTCGGCAGTGCTGAGGCGACGATTAAATCATGATAATGGCCCACCATATTTCCAGCCATCATCACCTTCCCATGACGGTGTTATCATCAATAACTACAACACCATTATCATCTGCCTGACAACAGCAGGAGCAGAGCATCCCAGCTGGAAATTAGGCTGCTGTGATGGCATCTCAAAATACTGAGGCATGAAGTCAGTGCAGCCTCACTCACATAGGCCTATAAGGGAAGTTTCTCACGTGAGTCTCCCTCCTCCTCCTCGTCGTCGTCGTCTTCCTCACACACACACGCACGCGCGCACACACACTTTTCCTAGTTAGTATCATAAGTGTGTTGGTCGTACATTGTGTACCCAGGTCGCAGCTGCGTAGGCTGACTGATGTTGCTACTGTAGATACAGTATGGGCAGTGGGGGTGTTACCGCACTGGAGCAACCTATCACTGGTTTACTGAGGACGTCAACAGGAGCTTCCTTCTCCATAATGACTTTGCGCACCTCTGAAAATCACTATCCGCCTGATGCTGTCGCACTTACAAATGATACACACATGCACGTGTTGTTGTTGTCGTCACTCCTATTTCCATAATATAATATGCGCCACATTTGAGCGACCTAAAATATACACAGCTACAAATTCAAACTCACCGTGGAAGTGGCTTCTACGTAGCATCCAAATATGCGTGCTGGTAGTGTTTGTGGTGTGGATTAGTCCACAGCCACCTTTTTCTCTTCTATCTGTCCTCTGCCAGCCCTTCTGCTGGTGTCAGCAACATTGAAATAAGAAATATCACCATGCGCGGAGAACAGAGGGAGAAACATACTCGGCAACAAGGGATAAAATTAGCGCAAAAGCGGATGCACAAAATTGTCACTAACCTACAACGCTTTGAGCTCGCTGATGATGACAGGCCTGCACACATTAATACAGACTGCCATGACAATCTGTAATAAGGCTACGTAGGCTACTTACCCCAGAGCGCGTCCCAGAGCCAACTGCGTTTAGGCAGGAGGTGAAGGTGTTGCTGTCCTGCTCTCCCCTTCGCACCAACAGCAATCCCACAGCTTTTGGTGCATTAGATGTTGCTTTGATTACATAACTAAGGCCATCGGAGGTTAAAACACCTCCTAAAACCGACTTTCAGTCGCATCAGAGCGCAGAGCCTACTGTGCAACAACATTGGCGCGGGTGTTTTCATAATCATACAGTCGACAGATCCCTGTCGGCGCGTCTCCGCAGCTAGGTGGCGGACTGGTTACACTGGATCTTATTTTGCCCACTTCTCTCGGGGAAAGTTACATCGCTCCCGCCAGAATAATGGCTCAGATTGTGCTTTGGTATGCATACAAGCTGTTAACGTGTCACGGCGACGGGCTGAAGGCTGCGGCGGTGTGCGCCGGTTCCAGGCTCACAGCGCAGAGCGGCTGGTGGATGTGCGGGAATGCAACTGCGTGGCCATTTTCATGTGGCCAGAGGAGGAGATAAAACGGTGAATACAGCACAGGATCTCATTGCGGTTCATAATAGGCGATTGGGGAGGGCTATTTAGGCGCTTAATAAAATGGCGACGACTTGGCTAAAGTAGACTGTGGTGGGGTTTAGGGCTCAGCGCAAAAGTTGTGTCGCTTATCGTGTTCATCTATTAAGCGTTATAGAAATTTAAAATGAGTTTGTACGGACATGTAATACAAAGTTAATGTATTCTAACTGCGCAGAAGCACCAGTTAAACAGAAAATACTGATCAAAACAAGAGGTTCTCCCCCAGGATGCACAAACAAACCCTGAACCCCTGTTCATGTGTCAGGAAATACCAGCTTTACTACCCTGCTTTTTTTTTTTTTTTTTTTTTTTTTTTTTTTAATAAAACAGCAAGAAAAATAGACAGTTTGATAAACACTTTGTAGATTATGTATTTTAAAATGTAATAGATGAAATAATAATGTTGACAAAGCATTGCAATACACCACATGTGTTAGATATTTCCCTCCCAAGACTGAATCTGTATTTATGATGCACAACTCTTTAGCCACCATCTAAAATTTCCAGGGGCACACAATGACACAATGAACATACTGAACCAGATCCCATGGGTGTCTGGGTGTCTTTGGCCCAAACCAGGTTAGTTAGTAACCTATTTCACTCACACACAGCCACCCTTTGAAAATGTGTTTTTGGATCAACTTGTCCCCCTACTGTCCCACTACCCATCACCCCTGTAGCCTATTTCCAGGATAGCAACTGGACCCACTTTCTGTGTGTAAATGAGTTTGGCTGAGTTTAAGCGGACATAACTTTATTGGAGGGAAAACATCAAAACATGTTTCTAAAGTAGAAGCTCTGAACTCTTAATTACAATATAGTTATTTCAAAAATTAAATTAATATGTAAAGGCAGAGACTTAGGCCTACTTTTTTAAACATTTATCATTAGGTTTAGAGACATTAATAATATGGATCTTACTTAGAGAAGCTTATTTCAGTTTGCCATTAAGAAATTTACTGAAGCATAATGGTCAAGTGTTTACCTGGATGATAAAACAGCTATGCCTGCATGTTTTATGTACAAACATACTACACTACTGCTCTTTCCATATACACATCTGGGAGAAGTATGATGATTTATTTGTTTGATTAAATACATTCAAGTCATTGAATTACACAGCTTTGATTATCAAGTTATTATTTTCAAGGAGTGATATTTTGCTTTTTTAAAATAGAATTATGCATTTTAAAATATTCCCCTGTGGTCTACATAAACTGTAAAGGCTATTCTTGGGTCTGAATTCTTCATTAATTCAACTCCACAGGCCCATCTTCACCACTATTTCTGAGTAATGACATCAGAAAGGTCTTTTTGAGCACCGGCCCTTTAAATGCAAATGAGTCACTTCCCGCCCCACCCCCTCCAGGTTGTTGGCTGTGCTGCTCTGTCCCGTTCAACCAACAACTGAACATTTTAGGTAACTGGCTTGAAGTTTGGACATATTTTCAGTATGGACTACAACTGCTGCTGCTGACAAACAAATATGGTGTACTTAGAGAAATGTTTGTTGGAAGTCTTTTTTTTTCCCCTTGAAGAATGCATTGTTCAACAACAGAATATACTAAAAATATGAATCTAACAAGAATATACAGAACATCAGACATTCCAAGACATGATAATAATAAACTAATAAGACATAGAAACTACAAGAATAAATACATTTATTAATTAAACAAAAAATACAAAATATAAATAACTTAATAAGTTAAAGAGAATAAAGATGAAGATGCAACAGTAAGTAAAAACATAGTTAAAAACAGGTCTGCTACTTCACATAACAACATTGTTATGTGAAGTGAAGTGAACATAACAAATTTTCTTGAAGTAATTATGGTAAAACTGAGTTTGCTGGACGTCTTGACCCTATATGTGCAAATGTCGTGACATAACTAGTTATAGACGTAACAAATAAAGCCAGAATTAAAACGGGTTGTAGAAATTACTCGATTTTTGCCAGAATTAATATAAAGATAGCTTTGCAGCACTTGGTGGGTTCAAATTCAAACTTTTTCAACTATTAGGGTCCCCAAATACGCAAATAAATGTTCCAAAGACTAATAAAAAATTAGTTTAGCAAAATATGATTCCTTTAAAATGTGTAGAATTCTGTACTCTGTAGCTACAAAACATCTATTAGTTAGTTTTGTCTATTTCTTAACAGAGATATTTACTTGAAATGACATGAATACCTAAAGGTATCTGAACTTAGCCTATTAAAAGACCAATGCACGTATCTCATAACTCCTGTCAAAAGTCCTGTATGTTGCTTTTTGTACTTTGTGTCTCTTTCAATCTCCTGTTTATTATGTGTCAAACATCTCCACGCATGCATCAATGCATTATTCAACACGCATCAGTGATTTTCGGTGAAGTGTCAAAGTCAGACAAACTCCATTTTACTCAGCTGTCTCTTGCCTCCTGCGACCTCATTGGCTCAACAGATTTGCAATGCCCTTACGTCACATCCGGTCCTGCACTGCATGATGGCGGTGTCCATGACAGAACTAACACATTGACTTCATCTGGAAGTGGACAATTCACCCTGTGTTTTCGTCTAATCCGTGGACGACAGCACGTAAGTCCTTGGTACTGTATATTCGAAGAGGTGAGGCTTAGGGTCGGTGCTTTCTGTGCTTAAATAGCGCCGCATTACCTGTGTTTGATGTAAATTATGCATTCAGGCTAGCAGTTAGCTAAGTTTTTGCCTTTACACAAGGTTATAGAACGAGGGTGTTTACTAGCACATAACCTGCCTTTTGGAGCTTGTTATCTCTGATATGCAGCACATCATAATGGTATGTGATTTGCTTTGTTATATTTCAGATAATGGCCCTTCAAAGACTTTCATTAAAACTGCGGCAGACGGTAAGATAGCAGTTATTTGAGAAGCTACCGACACAAAATATACGAAGATTTCCTCTTGATGTTTTGACCTGTCAGAGTTGACGGTTTATTTCGGCAATATTTAATTTTTGTATATGTTAAACTTTTACAGGTGACTCATTCAAGGTCCTTTCACAGCAGTGGATGCGGGAAGCAGCAGAAGGCTGTGGCTGCACTGTCAGACCCTGAACCTTTCTCCATCTTCAGATCACAGGAGAATGATCCGGTGAGTTGACATGACTTCACCAAGTGTACTCCTTATTTTACTCCTACACAGCACAGTCCGCCTTTCATGTTTTTGTGACACTGCCTCATGAACTGACTGTTTGTCTCTTGTAGGCATGTCAGTCTGAGAAACATATGGGACAGTATTACACAGTGCCATCCTCGCATGTCCGCGCTGTGTTCCCTCAAGGCCTCCGTGCACGTTACCCACAGCAGGTAGAACATATCAACATTTCTATTCTATTTATTTTTGAGGTGTAAAGATTGCATACCCTGTATTGAATGCATTCAGTCCATTTTTTTTCACAATTCTGAACATTTATTTCAATATTAATTTCCTCCATTAGTTGTTAAGCCCATCTACTTCAATCTGATGATGGGAAATTTCACAATAATCATAGAGACAATTTTTAAACTCAATTTTTATAAAGTCACATACACAGAGAACCAAATGTTCATAGACAGTAACTTCACTGTTTCTTAAAATGCTTAAGAAGCTTGTAGAAATTAACTTCTGATTGTGAAAAAATGGTTTGAATGCATTTAGCTAAAATATCATGTTATTTATTTAACTTGCTGTTGTAAAAACAAACAAACAAAATCTTTGTATGTTTTAGATAAAGACATTTAATGAAGCATGTGTGATGATAAGGCAGCCAGCTCTGGAGGTCATCTCATGCCTGAAGAAAGCTGACTACAGCAAACCTCCTCTGCGGTTTATATTCTGTATCCTTCTTAAATCTGCAGATGATCATGTGTTCTTCTCTTGATCCTCCTGAATAAATACATATAAACCTTAGCAAGCTGTTCAGATGGGTGGGAAGGTAGTGGAAAGACATTGTCTCTCTGTCACTCAATTCATTACTGCTATACACAAGGATGGGTGGTGCTGCATGTTCCTAATGGTGAGATAAACACAAGCCTAAATGCTTAATTACTCAGTTGTATAGTTGAAGAAATCCTACATCTTCCATGTGCTTCTGATCTTAACAGCATTTCGCTGGGTGAAAAATTGTAGGGACTTGCTTCCCTCTTCTTATAACAAGTCTCGCTTTGACCAACCCTTCCACGCCACCGAATGGTTACGTAACTTCAAAATCATCAATGAAAGCTTCCTTTCTAAGGTAACCAATGCTATTCAGATGTTTTTGTGAGACTCAGATGGTGAATATACCTGGATTTTCTCAGCACTTTACCAGCTACCCACTTTGGGTACCCGGGTACCCAAAGTGCTTTACAATATGTCACATTCATCCATTTACAAGCACACATACGCATTCACAAACCAGTGGCACTGTCTGTGGGCAACATGGACACTTCAAGGACACCTCAACTTGTAAACAGGGCCAGGGATTTAACCACCAACCTTCCGGTTTGTGAGCCACTCAGATGATAGTATTACCATAAGCTGCAATTTTCTTGTGTTCACCTGTGTATTTTGACTGTATCCAAATTGTATCAGTGTGTGTTGACTGTATCAATGTGTGCATAATTTTTCATGTCATTTTCTGCTGTTCAGGCTTTCATGGACTGTGTTGACTGACTGTTTTCACAGCACTTCTGGCCACAGGGTTAAAATGCTTGGTGGCTCAAGTGACAGTGATAACCCCATTGAAAAGTTCATTATTTGATGAAAGCACAAACATTTTAATGCAAAGAGGAAGGAGAATAGCTTGTTGTCAGACTCTGCTTTGTAGAATGTAAAAAAAGAAAGATTGAATGGAATGTTGTCCGAGAGCTGACCAAGAAATGCCTTACATTTGCCACAAACATATTTTCTGCATTTCCTGTCTGGTATAAATACTGGCAACCTGTTCAATAAAAGACAAAGTTTGTGAAAAAAATCATGTAACATTTTGTTTTGCTGTCAGATAAAGATAAAACAGCGCTACATGTGGACAAAGAGAGAATTCACTGAGGAGGGGAGTCTGTTAGGAGAGCTGGTGGATCAGGTGTGTATAAGTTTTGGCCTACCCCTCCCTTTTCCTCCTATTGTTTTTTTTTTTTTTTTTTTCTCATGCTCAGTGTATTTATTTGTGCTCTCCAGAGATGTGTTTTTCCTCAAATTTTGCTCCATTTGTTGTATTTGTACTTGTGATTACTTACTTCTGGGCCGTCGATTTCCCCGCAGGGATCATTAAAGTTTCATCTTTCACCCTGCCTGTGCTTAGAGATGATCAATAGCCGATGAACTAAGCCCAGTGATGGATCAGCACAATGCTTGTACCACACACTAATAAAGGCAGAAAAGAGCTGTAGTTTTTTTTCTTCCACAGCTTGTGGAATTTCTCTCTTTTTTTTTTTTTTTTTTTTCCAGTCACTGGGTTTTGCTATTAATGCTGCTGACTTGTCACTCACTTGGTCACCATTGATCTTGTTTTGAGCTTGTTGTGGACTATTATTAAATCTTATATTGATAGGCAGCTTTCTGACAGCACACCATTAGAAAGCTATTTTAACCAGTCATTAGTTTCGCATCAGTTTTAACCTGCTAAATTTAAAAACTGCAGGAAAATACTAACTTTTATTCATTTGTTCAAACATTGTCTGAGTCACAAATTTTTCCTGTTTAACTTAATTGCTGTCCTCTTCACTGTAGGGCATATCTCGTGTGAAGAGCAGCAGTGATGTGGTGGGAGCAGTGATGAAGGAGCTGAGGCTGCAAAGTGGGCAGCCAGAGACAGGCTTCCGTCTCGCTGTGGCTGTGGATGGTGTCAATGCCCTGTGGGGAAGAACCACCATCAAAAAGGAGGATAAGAGCCCTGTGAGAGAACACATCCACCATCCTGTCATTTATCATACTCATCTTCATACTTCTCCCTCAGTTGCCTCAAATAAGCTGTCTCACAAGTCACTTTCTCTCACTGTTATTAGGTGGATCCAGAGGAGCTCACTTTGGTTTATAATCTGAGGAAGCTGATGAAGAATGACTGGGTGAGAAGTTAAAGACAATGACCACTGCTCCAAGAGAATATTATAATAATGCATTTGAACTTAATTTTTATTTTTATTTTTTTGTCAGAGTGGAGGTGCAGTCATCACCACTCTGTCTCAAACACGGTTTTTCTACCTTTCAAAATCTTCATACTTGCCTCAAGAGCTGCTGGGAGAGGTCAGTGATCATTTTATTTGACTTTATTATCTATAGCCCTTGTCCTCAAGCTCTGACAAGGGAAGAGTTTTTGTTCTCTTATGTAACGTTGGTCATTATTCAGGAAATTGCAAACTTGACCTCTTTAGTCTGTGCCACTCTGGTCTTCAGGTCTCAAGAGAAGTGGTTATTTAACAAAGTGACACAAGAATCAGTTGTAGCTTTGTCTGTGAAAGAAGCAAAAATAGCTCTGTAAATCCAGTGTTATTAGCAGAGTGTGGATAAATATTGTCAACAAAGGATGAGTGGCCTTGTTTGTTTAGTGCATGTAAGCTTTCCCACTACACTGAACAGAGCAGAAAAGCTTTTTCTGAGCAGAAATATAAACAGCACTGTGTCCCCATCCCACTTGTGAAGCGTGGCTGTAGTTGTCGGCAGTATTGTGCCATGTGGTTAAACTGTTTGCAGTTGGGTCTAATAATATTTATTGCGGTCGTATTTATCGGATGCCTGCATGTCACAAGATCAATTTCCTAATGGATGAATAAATCCGTCATTGTCAGCACAGATTTCACTCGATGCTGGACAATGATTCAACTATAAACCTCAAAGTGGGGTCCTGTAACATTCATGTCTCATCAAATTAAAATGTTGAGGTTGTAATTACATCTGATTAATCATTTAGACTTCGGCTCTTGATCAGTGACTATGCACCTTCATTTAAATGTATTCTCATTCATTTTTAGTTCAGTGCTCATTGATTTCACCACACTGCATGTTTTTCTGTGACTGATGATTTTAAAGGTGTGATCACTAGTTTAGACATAACCTTACAAAAATAACAGGCATCTTAAATACAAATGATAACAGTACTTGTCTCTCACACTATCAGAAAGGGTTTGACAGCATGGACCCGTTCATCCCAGTGTCAGTGCCCAACTACAATGAGAAAGAGTTTGAGAGCTGTTACCTCTACTACATGGACAGAAACTGGCTGCAGCACCCACAAAGTAAATAAAACAGGCTTTATTCTATAAAGTGATGCTTCACTCATGCTCTTCATGTAACAATGTTTTGTGTTGATTTTTATCAGGTCGAACAGAGGAAGGGAAGAAAGAACTCATCTTTCTAAGCAACAGAAATCCTGCCGCATTGGAGAAACTTTGTACTTTCTTGTGAAGTCATGCAAAGAATTGAATCACACACATATAGAACTATATATCATTGATTCATAAACATGTGCGTCTGTAAAATATTCTGTGTCCAGCTCTGAGTTATAATGGGTTTGTCACTTTGATAATAAAATATTGAAGAAAGTACAAAAAAAAAGTCAGTTTTTCCTATTTGACTTCTTCAGGCTTGTTTCTTAAAGGGCTGAGAGGTTTCAGTCAGTGACAACAAAAGGCTGCAGTTTTTGTTTTTTAATAAATTATGTGCTTCTGGGATACAGTATTCTAAACTACATTATTTGATTAGGTTAACGAAAATAAATTATATAAGTGCTAGCTGGCTCATGATTTTAATACAAATGATTGTATTATTACATGTATTTATAGGTTTATGAATATTATGAATCTGAAGGAATCTGAAACATGAGTGTATCCTAATGTGCAGACTGTTTTGAAGTAGTATCTCAGAAAAACTTTGACTCATACCTATTCTCTCACGTCATAGAATTTCACATTTTAACCATGTACTGTCTATTAAAAACTAGCCAACTAGCACTGTTGACTTAATCTCATTAGTCACACAAATTTGGTGAAATTTCAAGACCTCTGGAAGCATTTTTCTTGTAGATCAGTGCTATACATGAG
>JAPQRP010000010.1:35649824-35664502 GCA_037367295.1 Apogon hyalosoma
AATAATTTTATTCCATTTAATAATGTCTAGACTAAGTTTTTTCATCAGAGTTTATCATCTTGTACTCTGATGGCAATCTATCAGCAAAACACGTTTCTGCTGTGGACTCAGAATCATGTAAACAAAAAAGCAACAGATGTTTTTTTTATTTTATTTTTTAGATAAAATCTAGCCTAGATGTGGTGTAGTTCATCACATGACAGGTTTCTGCAAAAAATATTGAGGAAAAAAATACAATAAAGTAAGGTAAAATAAAATAAAGAGGTCCAAAAGGTCAAAACCACTGTTGATTCTGCAGGCTGTTCTGGGTGCAGTACCACCTGGCGGTGGGTACAGGTTAGTGCAGACTTGTTCACGTGACCGTTGGAACATCACATGACTAGCAGAGTTTTGTTTTGTTTTTTTTAATCGCCAAAGAAAACAGCCTGGGAGTCACAGTGGTCTGTCAGTTTGGAAAAGTTAAGGTGACTGTTGGATGTAAACACCTGAGTCGACCTGCAGGACATGACAGAGTGTGTGTCAACATCCTCTGAGGTGAGACTGCATTTCAACAACAGCCTGAATGACGGGACAATGACAAGTGTGTGTCAGCTAAATGAACACTGGGGGGTTCCTGCTGTCGCTGAAACCTGGGTTCTACTCGTGAAGTGTCTGGGACTGTTTTTGGCTCCGTGGTGAGTCCAAAACGTTAAACAGCTTTACTCTGTGTGTGTTTTGTTTGTGTCAGGTAAAATGTCACCGTCAGCTGTCAGCCTGGCCCTCTTCCTCCTGACTGCACCAGTCAGCCTCTCCACAGGTAACCACCAAGTGTCATGTGGACGCATAACAGAAAACACCTGCTTCATCAAGTGTCATACAGAAAAAAACATAATATTATGACTCCATCTCCATCCAGGAAGTAATAAATGTGTTGCCAGAAACTTTGGCCATGGCTCTGTGGTGTGTGAGTGCAACTCAACTTACTGTGATAGTATTGGGAAGGAGACTCTGCCTCCACTGGGCCAGTACTCCTCCTATCTGAGCAGCATGGCCGGCAGCAGACTGGAACCAGGACAGGGTCCAGTCCAGGTGAACAGTAGCGGGGCAGGTGAGCCACAGGGGTTGGTTACTGTAAAATCAGGGCTGTTAAAGCAGGTGAAGACCATTGTGTGTGTGTCTCTATCAGGCCTCAGGTTGACCATCGTACCTTACCAGAAGTATCAGAAGATCAGGGGCTTTGGTGGAGCTATGACAGATGCAGCAGCTATGAACATCCTCTCCCTCTCTACGGGCACCCAGGACCAGCTGCTATGGCAGTACTTCTCCTCTGAAGGTACAGACAAGATGCATGTGTTGAAGAAAATGTTAACTCATATTGTAAAATTATGTCTGGTTCAAGAGAGAGTTATTCACTGCCTCTTAGAGATAAGACAAGCCCTGCAGCATCACTATGCCTGACATTCTATTAGAATGATCCACTGGCAGGGTTATATACAGTGGTGAGGAAAAAAGATTTTGGATATATTTGCATTCATGATATGTTGTATTAAGAATTCCTCTTATGTCATTGAACTCCCTTCTGCACATGCACTGTTCTGTTGAGGCTGAAACTGAATGTTTCATTAACATAATTCCCCTTGAAATACATCCAGGCCATGACATGTTGCAACTGTCAAGAATTTAGTTTTGTTATATTTGCGTCTGTCTGATGCAACCACGCCTTTTGAAACACAAAAAACATATTTCGGCAAATCTTTCATGATAATGATATTTGCGATTGTGTAAAATTTCAATGGTACCCGAAAACATTTTTCACCACTTCTGTACATTTACAGCACTGACAAAAGGTATGGTTTGGTGTTAAGAAGTTGGAAAAGACAATGAGAAGTAAATCCTACTCCGGAGTGTCTGCAACTCACATGTTTGCTGAACAAGAAAGCTTCAGAAATGTAAACAGATCATGTTGGGTGACTCCAATAATTTGTCTTTCACGTATGTTTACTTTGAGATAAAACAAGTTCTCACAGAAAAGGAAACATTAGAACATCAGAAAAGATGATACAAAGTTAGTACTGTTAGATTCTAAAATATTCATGTAAGATTACAGAAAATAAAAATGACATGGATATGTTTCTTTTATACACATGCACACACATTTATATGGAATTAGGCCATTGGTACCCAGATCCTTTAAAGAAATGACATTAATACTGCACTGAAAATACTCAATAAGTAAAAGTTCTGCATTCAGAGCATTACTTAAATAAAAGTATCAGCAAAATGTACTTAAAGTATGAAATAGATATAATGGTTTCTGTAGTCATGTGCCATAAAATGACACCTATCCATGTATTATATATGATGTTTGTGGTTCATATTACTGCTGCACTACACTAAATATAATTATATTATTAAATAATAATAATTATATTTTACTGCTTCAGATGCTAAAAGTGTGAGCTTGTCATGTCCCTAGTGTTGTTCACCAAGAACCGCATATTTCTACAAACTAAACTTTCATGAGCACAGAAAAAACAGCTCTGATTTCTGCTTTGTGAATACAGTACCTATATGAAACACAACTAAAGCTGGTAAACGTAGTGGACTGTCTTTAAGGAATAGAAAAATCAGAGGCAAATCCTGTAATAATAGTACAGTAATAGTGTGATAATCGAAGCTACATAAAATGGAAATGCTCAAGTAAATACCAGTACCTCAAATTTCTACTTCTGTAAGTAAAGTACGGTAGAAATGATACTGTGGTAGTAATGATATAGAAAATTAATTTAGTCATAACTGATGTTCTAAGGAATGATTTGTCCTTCAGTGTTGTACACTAACATTTTTCATTATAATTTTCATAACTTCAACAGAGTATTTCCTTTTGTACTGTTAAAATGTAGAAATTTTATGTCATTACCATATAAATTCAGTACAATTTGGTGAGTTTTTGCACTGATTTCAATTGTTAGTTGCATATTTATATCTCAGGATCTGTGGTATTTAAAGCAGAGAATGAATGTCCTTAAAAAGGGAAACTGTTTTTTTAGAGAGAAAATAAACATTTTTGACCCTTTGACCACCAGTGATATGTAAGTTTTTCTTGATATTATTCCACAGCTATGTTCTTTCTAAAATTTTATTTCCAATTTTTTATGGGAGCAAAACAATAGACTAAATATCAACGAAACACAACGATCTAATAGTGGATGTTTAGAGACAAGTGACAAAAAGAAAATATAAATTAGTTATTTAAAAAGATCACATAGGTCCCTGAGAAGTTCATTCAGCTAGTATTCATATACCAATGAATAAGAAGTGACATGAAAGAAGAAAAAACAAAAATATACTTATAGAATAGAATAGAATAGAAATTGTCATTACACAGGTTGTGCTAATACAGTCATGTATTAGAAAAATAATATCAGACACATCACTTCATGTTTAAATAAGATTTCCAGTTTTTCCACTGTTTCACATTTCTTTGTGGTGTGTCTCAAACTAACATGGACTATTTTTTTCTATTCAGTGGCTTTTGGAGTCTTTTCTCGGTCATCTCCTAGTTAACTGTCTTCTCTTTGATGCTTGGTTTCTGGCAGGTATCGGCTACAGTGTGGTGCGTGTGCCCATGGCCAGCTGCGACTTCTCCACCCGTCTGTACACCTACGCTGACACGGCCGCAGACTACGGTCTGGACAACTTCACGCTGGCCCCTGAGGACATCAACATGAAGGTGTCTCCGTTGTCCTGAACACTCACACACAGTCCCATCCCTCAGTCCATCGTTCTCATCTGTTCCTCTGTCCTTGTCAGATCCCTCTCCTGCAGCGTGCCCAGGCCATGTCTCCTCAGCCGCTGTCTCTGCTGGCCAGCGCCTGGAGTGCCCCCGCCTGGTTGAAAACTAATGGTGCACTCATTGGAAAGGGCTCCTTGAAGGGCCAGCCTGGGGGAAAGGAGCATAAAACCTGGGCTCAGTACTATATCAGGTGACATCTGCAGCTTCACCATGCAGTGATTTCACTCTTAGGTACTGCTGGATATAAGAGAAATTTACTCTCATTTCTTTCCTCTCAGGTTCCTTGAGGAATATGCTAAATATAACTTGACCTTCTGGGCAGTGACCACAGGAAATGAGCCCTCTGCAGGACGTATGACAAATTACAGGTCTTGCCGCTTGAAATGAAAAGACACAAAACAATGTCTAATATGATCATACCGCCTAGATTTTACATGTTGTATTCTGTCCTTCTGCAGTTTCCAGGCTCTGGGTTTCACTCCTGAGGAGCAGAGGGACTGGGTAGCCCTGGACCTGGGCCCGGCCCTGCAGGCTTCATCATTCCCTCACACACACATCCTCTTACTGGATGACAACCGCCTGCTGCTGCCTCACTGGGCTAAAGTGGTGAGTCCAAGGACAAACCAATACTGCAAAGGGAAGAGGAAATTACACCTGAGTCCATGCAGTGGATGAAGACAGCTGCGCAAAAAAGACAATGTAAAACATAGGACTGAAACTGGGCTAAATCAAAACCTTAAAATAGGCAATAATGGTACAAATACAAAGTCAGCTGTGTTCAGAGAAGCTAAAATAAAGAGAGGTTGGGCACTATTCATTTAATAAGTGATTATTAAATGAATAATAATAAAAGGCTAACAGGGGTGTCAAACTCATTTTACTTCAGGGGCCACATACTCTCCAATGTAATCTCAAGTGGGCTAGACCAGTAAAAGAATAGTATTTTAACTTATACATAGTAATCCAAATTTTCCCTTTGTTTTAGTGCGAAAAAAGTAAAATTACATTATGAAAATGTGAATAACCTCAACAACCACACAACTACAACCTGAAATTTCTTAAGGAAAAATAAGTGCAATTTCAGCAATATTATGTCTGTTTATTATCACAGTGGACCTACAAATGCACAAAACATTTAGTAACAAGTATTACATTGTTAAAATTTCACTCAGTTTTCATAAGACATTGCAGGTTGTTCATAGTTGTTCAAGTTATTCACATTTTTTGTGAAAGAATAGTTTGTAAAGTTGAATATTTTCATAATGTTATTTTACTTTTTTCACATTAAAATTTGAAAATTTGAAGTTGTCATCATTTCTAGGTGTTTATGCTATTATTTCACTAGAGATCACATTGGGCTGTATGTGGCACCTGAACTAAAAGGACTGTTAATATTAATAACTTCAGTGTAATTTTTGCACTTCATGGCTGGATTGGACTCTTTGGCAGGCTGCTTTTGGCCCACGGGCCGTATGTTTGACACCCCTGTTCTACATACACATCCCTGGGCTCCAAATTGTTTTCTTGAGGGAACATTAAGGAATTAAAGTTTATTTGATCAAGTACTTTTTACAGAGCAAAGTCAGTAAGTGCATCAAAATAATACTTTTTGTTATGAATAGTATAATCAAGAAAAAAATAGAACTAAGATAATTATAGACAGAGGAGGAAGATCTCACGTGTTTCATGAGAGGAAAATGATCAAAATGAAGACCATAAAAACAGAACTAAAATTAAATAAAACACCAAGACAGACAAAAATAGACTGTATTCATAGAGGGCAAAGATCATTTTGACAGTTAAGGCAGTGGTTTGGGATCAACCTGCAGAAAGGTGTTTCTCAAGTGTCATATTAGTATTTGTGGTTTTCTTAAAGTTCATTTGTGTCTCTTTTTACACATATGAAGAAGAAATACAGCTGAGTTTTCTTTCCTTTTTCAGGTTCTGAGCGACGTGCACGCAGGAAGGTACATTCATGGCATCGCAGTTCACTGGTACATGGACGGTTTTGTCCCGGCTGAGATGAGTCTGGGAACCACCCATCAAATCTACCCAGAGTATTACCTGTTTGGCACAGAGGCCTGCGCTGGCTGGAGCCCAATAGACAGAGGGGTGAAACTGGGCAGCTGGGACCGAGCCCAGCAGTATGCACATGACATTATAGAGGTAACAAGTCTTTTATTTTGTTCATGTGGGTTGTACATGTTCAGTCAGATTCGCTTCAACTTATGCAAGATTTGACAAGCTGTGAGTTGTTCTACAGAGGTGAGTCACCTCCCTCGCTGCTGCTGTTGCAGTGCAAGTTTACATGTTCTACTCAGGCGCAGTCTCCAAGAGCTGCCTGCAGGCCACCAGAGCAAGCTGGAACTGGTGTTTTGTTTCTTCTTTCTTTCTGTTGCTTCCTCTCAAGGGAAATCAGACTCCATTCTGTCAGTCTATCCATTTTGCATGTGTGTATTCAGAGTTTGGATATCTCATGAAATACAAGTGATTTGTTTGTGTAGATTTGCTTTCTATTCAACATTTAAGCAAGTAACCAGGCACAAGTCTACTGGGCTGAGTCCATGCTGCAGTGTTTAAAAAAAAAAAAGTATGAAATATTTTTAATCATGGAAATTAATCACAAACCACAGTGGACCTGTATATAGACTATGAAAGCTGAGGTTAATCCTCACAGTTCTTAAAATAACATTTAGATGACAATTTTGTACTTTATTAAAACTATTTTTATTTTGAACAATGCAAGTCATCAATTAGCACATTGACTCTCATGCCTTGTCCTTAGTGGGTATGTGGTCATAAACACAACAAAAACAACAATTTATGTTTTTATTTATATGTTTAGTGAAGATCCGGTAAAACATGTCACTGTGCTTCTTTGTTTTAATTTCTCTTTATTTGGGGGGGCTGAAGTTTTAATGCTGAAAACGGGGGGATGATTTTTAGTTCCACTGGGAATAAAAAGTAATTCAGCAGAGGCAGGAATACAGCTGTGGAAAAAATTATTAGACCATCCTTGTTTTTTTTCAATTTCTTGTTCATTTTAATGCCTGGTACCAACTAAAGGTATTGTTTGGACAAATATAATGATAACAACAAAAATAGCTCATAAGAATTTAATTTCAGAGCTAATTATCCATTTTCCATGTTTTCTTGATAAAAACCAAAATCACTTTAGTTCTTACATCAATATCTATGGCATTGTACTGACAAAAAACAGTGCTTTTAGGCATTCCATGTTTTCTTTTCTGTCTGTTTAGTCACATGATACACACAGGAGTTAGTACTTAATTACATAACCATTGTTTTTGATCACTTTTGATGGCTTAATAATTTTTTCCACAACTGTATGTAGATCAAAGGGGACAAAATCCCCCACAGAGCCCCAGGAAATTAAAACCAACATGTCTCATTTCAATGATAGAAAACACAGATCGACACAAATGTATTATTTCTGATATTGGGCTGTAAAAACGCAACTCAACACAGATCAGGTATCAGATTCAGGTGCTTGCTCCATCACAGGACTTGAACCATTACGTGGTAGGCTGGACTGACTGGAACCTGGCACTGGACCAGACTGGTGGACCAAACTGGGTTAAAAACTTTGTGGACAGTCCAGTTATAGTGGACACAAAGCGCGACATCTTCTACAAGCAGCCCACCTTCTACAGCATGGCCCACTTCAGGTACATCTTCTAGTCCGGGTTTATGTCCACATTTAATGACATAATCTACTTTTTTCTAATGAGATAAAACAAATGGCACATTCACACAGCAAGTTCCTGTGGGAGGGGTCTCAAAGAGTGGGAGTATCTGCAAGTCAGAAAACGGACCTGGAGTTCTCAGCCTTTGTCCGACCCGATGGCTCTGTAGTGCTCATCATACTCAACCGGTATGTGTTCATACTGTATTTATTTACGTCATAGAAAAGTGCATATATGCAGCTAACAGAGATAATACTGATGGACTGTTTTTCTTTAGGTCATCATCAGTGATCCAGTTTGACGTCTGGGATCCCGTGGTGGGCTACATCCCCTCCACTGCTCCACCTCACTCCCTGCTTACACTCGCTTGGAACACACACTAATCAGTAATGGACACTGACAAGTATTTGATCCACTCAGACCAAAAAGCATTTTTTAAAGATAGATTTCAAGATGTCAGAAAATGTCACCACCATTTTGAGAACTGGGACAAAATGCTTTTCAGCGTTCACCTTAAATGTACCCTAAACTCAGTTGATTTCAGTATAATCCTTAAATTATTTTTTGCACTGATTTTTGTACAAGAATGGAATGTTAAAAAGGAATGTCACCTCACTAAAATGACTTGTGCTGCAATGTTCCTGCTGCCTTAATTTAGACCTGATGAGATGTGTGAATTGTACAGACTTTAAAATGTTTTATATTAATGCTATTTAATTTTTTTTATATCTAATACATGCATCATGTCTGAAAATGTTCAAGTACTTTTGGGGATAGAGCTTAAATAAAATAACACATGTATTAGGACAATGAGCGATGAAAGTTGAACATATCAGTTTTTTTGGCAATTTATTAATACATCATAGACATTTTTTTTCATATATATAATATACACTTTAATAACCAGGTAATTCACATTTGTGTCTCCATTCTCAATGTTTTTTTTTCCTTTGCAAATCATAAGTTGTTGGACTAAAAGTATTTACATTAAAAAAAAGGTGATACAAATGTAAAACAAAAGACAGTGATAAACAGAGGAATAGAACTGACAGAGGGATTCCATCTGTTGATAATATATACACCAAGAGGAATATGATCAGATCTAAAGTACTGGATAAAGGGCTGAGCTCTATGGATTTTAAGTGCATTCCCTTACTCCTGCCACATAATATTTTATGTGAAAGGTCTTGAAAGGAGTCTGTTGCGTTTACTAGATGTCAAAGCTTTCATTTTGGGAAATTAAACAGCAGCTACGTGACAATTCCTGTTAAAGACCTGCGTGTTATTTCGATGAAGTACATTACAGAGGGTGGACATAATAACATGAACACCCCATCCAGCAAAACTCCATAAGTAACAACAAACTTCAATTAAATCTCTGACATGGTCTCAGTCAATATTTTACAATATACCATTTGTAAACATAGAATTTATTGCAGGGTTATCATTTGTTGGGTGTTAATGTTGTTAAATGCAGCCTCTGTAAATGCCAAGAGTGGAAGTCACCCATACAGTATTCCCATATGCCTTACAGGGCTCAGTTGCAGGTTTCAGCTAATCTTCAGGTAAAGAGGGCACTGTATACAATATAAAGTCTGGCATTTCCCCATTAAAGTGTATTGTAGCAGTGCATTTTTCAGAACAGATGGAGAGAGAGGTTATTTGAGAAGTGAAGTGGAGAAGACACGGGCTTGATCATCAATCTAGGCTGGTTTGTTATTAGGCAAACAAAGAGATCAGCAGACCTCCACAGACTGGGTGGGTATCTGTTTACAACGTTCAGGAGAAAGGCATTAAAACAGAAAAGTAAAAATACCAAAAAAAAAAAAAAAAAACTTAGATCGAGATGATTATGACTGCAACTGGGATGAAAAGAGGAAGGTGAGAAGTGTTTTGTCTTCTCTCATGTTATTGGATGTGGGTGAGGAGAACCAGGGGATGAGACGGGTGTCTCAGAAGGACCATCTGTCTTGTGTGCGAGGGTCCATGGAGAGGGATGGGGACTCTGACGGGGGCTGGCTGCTGCTGTCTTCTCCATTCAAACTCTTCCTACACACTGGACATGTGTCGTGCTGTGTGGCAATAGAACAGTGCAGGCAACATCAGCTTTATGTTGAATAATCAGGTTGTTGTTTGACATTTACAGTATCTATTATCAATGAAAGAACATTTTTTTCAGTTATTGTTGACATATTGTTATAATGAAGGATCCAAAATCAACCAAAAATACCTACATTTTAGTCAAGTAGCAACAAAAAAGCTATTGCAGCACATAATATATGAAAGACCCGGCATTGGAGCAAAATCATCCCCACATGTCAAACTAAGGTTACGGACACTACCGTTGGTAAATTAATCTTATATAAATATGTTAACTCAAGTGAATTTAGAAACATCTCATGCAGTCATTTCAATATTCTGCATAAATTCTATCGTTAAAACCAGATCGCCATAGTATGTGAGCAAGGTTTCTTTAAATATGATTAATCTTGAAGAGTAAAGAGTGCTGTGAATCCAAACAATACTATGTCATTGAGAGTGTTCATCATTATTGTACAAATCTTTGCTGTGACTCACCATTTCCAGCCACGGTACTATACAGTCTGAATGAAAGAAGTGGTTACAGGGTAGCTGTCTGACCGGCTCTCCCACTGCGAAGTCCTCTTTGCACACTGGACATTCCATACAGCAGTCTACAGGAGAGATGATGATGAGGTGAGGTTTTTAACATTTATCTAATATCAATACTCTAAGTCACATGAAATGGTCTTGGACTGAAATTCACTGCACAGCAACATTTCCTGATTTCATATTTATGAGATCATTAGTACCAAAGCAATGTCTGCATCAAAATCTACTGGCAGGGAATTTAAGATAAGGAAACTAAGCATGGCCTCAGTAATGACTAAATATACAGAATGAATCAAAAGATGCCTTAAGGCCTGGGGAAAAAGATACTGTCTGTCATCCATCCAAATAAGCCAGCTATCAACAGCACTGAAAAAGCTGGGCTACAAAGTTAACAACCCAGGCAAACCAGCAAAATGGGACGGGATACTCAGATGAAGTTGGACAAAATAACAAAATTACTAAACAAAATGCTGTTAATAGTGTCATTTTATGCAGGCATCTTTGGTAGGGGGTGATAGTACATAAATATTATTTCTATATATTCATGAATATAGCTAAGCAAGGATGTATCCACATTATGACAGACATCATAATAATGAAAATAATAATAATAATTAAAAAAATAATAATAAGTGGTACCAGGCACAACAAACCCTGCCCCTCGCAAATGTTTTACCTGATGTGCCCTATCTCTCATCATTGCAAAATCACATTTTTGGTGACCTTGACCTTTGACCTACATTCACCAAAATTTAATGGGATCTATTCTGGACCACCTCGCACCTTTCCTGAAAATTTCATGAAAATTGGTTTGGTAGTTTTTGCGTAAAGTTGCTGACTGACAAACAAACAAACAGACAGACAGACAAAAAAAAAAAACCAAACCAAGAACAATACCCTCGCCTCCCCTTCAGGGGGCGGGGTAATAAGAATAATAATAATAGATTAGATTTCTATAGCGCTTATCAAGGCACCCAAAGCCCTTAAATTATTGACCCATTATTCATTCACACTCATTATCACCTGTTGTACTAATTTCTATGATGCATTATGATCAGAAGATGTGATGTTGATATTTATAATGCCATTTTATTGCTACATATCTAGACAACATACAGATATATTCCACTGGCTGATCTGCATGTCCATAAAGGGAGTGAAACTCAATCATAATCAAAAGAAACGCAGAAAACTGTAGCTGGAGGCAGGGATCCTATGGGGTCTTAAAAAGTCTTAAAAGTCTTGAACTTACAAATCTGCATTTAATACCTTAAAAAGTCTTTAAAAGGTATTAAATTTGATGTGGTAGGTCCTCAGTTATGTTGCCATAAACTTTTTGGCTGTATTGTGTTTAAATGTGTCTGTTAAATGTCCAAGCTGCAAAGAAACTAACATTAGTCAACTCAGATCCACCTGTTCCAGCCTGATAATTCATACTGAAATTAGGAACCAGTTATCATTAACTTTCAGCCCCTGGTGAGAAATTACTTGGAACGGTGGGAATCAAGACATTGGAGTAAATAAGTACATTTTCTTAAATTCTAGGACTCACCAATTTTTGCCAGTATGGTCGTGAAATGGACATTAAATTCTGTTCTAAGTAGGCTGGAAAAGGTCTAAAAAAGTCTTGAATTTAACCTGTAGGAACCCTGTGGAGGAGAACATAGTGCAGCAGTGGGACAAAAAAAAAAGAGAAGCAACTGACCTGCTTGTTCCTGAGAAATATTGACGGTTGGGAGAGACGAGATCTTCTCTTTCTCTGCTGGCGGAGGTCCTGTGTTTTCCAACTGACCTAGTAACTTCACACACAGTATACATAAACATTTATTAACTCAATAGACATTTAAACAATGGCAAGAACATAAAATTGGCATCAAGTTAATGTTCTTTACCTGTGTTATCACAGCATCTAACCCTCCTTGGCCCCAGGCGTAGTCACCTGGATTAGAGTGCAGCATCCCCGTCCTTTAAGAGACACAGAAACCACAAGTCATTAGGAAATATGACTGAAATAATACTCAGCAGTTGTTTAATTTAAATCTAATGTCACCTTACATTTGGGGGTGTATGAAAACATCAACACATTTAAGTATGATAATATTATGTTTTGTGATAATGCAATGATTTTTCATTTCTAATTTACATGCAACATTAAATGGTACACAGTTCGTTTAGTGTATAGTGTTATGATCTATTATCAATACTTGGCTCCTTCTGGTCTGACTGCATGAAAAAGTAACTTTTAGATATGTGACATACGTAAGGCGGTATCCTTTATACAATTTGGTTTTCTTCTAACCTTGCTTGATGTGTCACAATATATGGAACTGTAACCTCTGTATCATTACACATAACATATCATCAGGGACTTGCCGATACATAGTCATCCTTACCATGAGAGGGGAGGTGAGCCAGGGACTCCGGAGTTGGCAAAAAGACCAGCAAGAAACTGTTGTACAATCCTGTAAAACAACAGTGGAAATTTAATCAAAGTGGGTGGATAAGTGGATGAACTGCAGTTGTACCAGTCACTTACTCACCCTTCTACAGCAGGTGAACGGTCTGGTCTACTGCTGCCTCTGGACCGATATCTCCTCTGGCTGTGCACGCGGGGGAGACGCGTAGGCCCCCAGTGTTCCCCTGTTCCTAACAGACCCCCCATTGGTCCCCCAAGGCCAGCTGGGACTGATCCTCCAATTGGTCCAGCTCCCAACCCTCCCAGGTCACTGAGACCTCCCAGGCGCCCACCAGGTAGCCGGGGTTCTGAGTCTGGGTTGTCGCTGTCTGTTGTGAATGGCCGCTCCAGCAACAGCAGGTGCCATAACTGGAGGGATGGAGGAGGTGGATACAGTATGACGGAGGAGACGATTTTCAGACAAAATTGTGTTGTTAGGACAGGAAAGCAGGCAGGGAAAAAATGAAAGAGAGGAGAGAAAGGGGGAAAAAAAAGAATAACAGCCAAAGAAAAATGGGGAGAAGAAAGACAGTCAGTCACAATTACTTAAAATAATTATTACAGTTCATTATAGTTCCTTTACCCACCATGTACTCCCCAAAAATCCTCTAATTAGCTCATACCTCTGCAAACTGTGTGGCTGTCTCATCTATCCCATTAGCACCACCCTCTAGGAGACTGGGGAAACAAGGGAACACACAGAGACAAAAGACACATTAGTAGCAGCACATATTGAGTCCTGTGCACAAGTATAGTATTAAGCAGGGATTAAGCTGCACGGTGAGGATAAAGATAATACAATGTGTGTATTTTGGAAAAGCAGGCACAAGAAATCATCTAACAGTCTGCTTGTCCAGGTACAGTATGACACACATCAGGTTGTCTAAAGTGAGCTACATCTTCTAAACTAAAACAATATGTCTCTTACCTGGAATCTTCTGTTACTTCCTCTATGAACCCTGAATCGCATCTTGGACAGATGTATTCCTGGAAAAAGTCATGACAACAACTTAGACACACAGGACTGTACATATCTGAATCCCAAGGTTTGGAGGAATAGAAATGGGTACTGACAAGAATATCCTGCATCCTAGGGATCAACAGTAATGGTTGCCTGGTTACTAGAGGCAATTGCCATGTCGGGTTAGTGGATCTAGAAACTCACTTGCCCGACTGGACAAGTGGTGAAAACTTACCTTTGAATCCAACCTTATGGGTGATCATAATAATGATCATAATAATCAAAGAGTGAGCTTCTGTATCTACAGTACTGTGCAAAAGTCTTAGGCTGCCTTTACTACTCCTGTTTTTGTGTTTCTCAGTCTCCTTACTAATCTACAACAAGAAAATGCAGGAAATATGTACACAGTATTAAAATGCACAAAATACAATTAAAAGGCTCCTTTGGGCAAAGGTCAGTATTTCATGTGACCTTGTGTAACCTTTGGATTTGGTACATCTTGAACTTTCTTGGGTTGACTTCTTGGAAGTTGTATAATCTGGTGCCTTCTGAAGAGCATCCCACAGTTTTTCTTTACACTTGGGCTATCCTTTATTATTTTCTCTGTCCAGATGATACCATACAGCAAGGGTGTCCAATCCTGGTCCTTGAGGGCCAGTATCCTGCATGTTTTAGATGTATCCCTCTTCCAACACACCTGATACAAATGATAAGCCTATGATCAAGCTCTGCAGAACCCTAATAATGATGGTCAGGTGAGCTGGAAGAGGAAGACATCTAAAACATTCAGGATAGTAGATCTCGAGGACCAGGGATGGTGACCCCTGATATAAAACATGCAGGATACTGGCCCTCAAGGACCAGGATTGGACACCCTTGCCATATAGCTTTTGTAATACCCATATTTTTCTGAAATACATTTTTGTTTTATATGCTGTTTACACTTTCCCTGTATATTCCAGTTGCATATGTATTGATACAGAGACTGAAATTTGTATATGGACATTATTTTATTGCTACAACAAGAAACCTAGTGGCAGCCTACTGTATATGTAAAACCATATGGCTTATGGCTTATAAGGTCAGTGCAAATGAACATTTCCATTACCCTGAAAAAGGAGTTGAGTTGAATGTTGATGGATGTGTAAT
>JAPQRP010000010.1:35664584-35701648 GCA_037367295.1 Apogon hyalosoma
GTATATTTATGCAAATTATTAATGCAGAACCCTGTGCCCCTTGAAGGAAATCATAACATTGTAAAGCCATTATTACTTACTAGCCAAGTCCATTAAAGAATACTATATCAGTCTGGGTTTGTAGGATAATATCAGTCTGATTTGTATGACAGCCAGAGTTTTATGAATGCAACCCAAGAGGTAAAGCTGGTCTGCCAACCACACCTAAGACTTTCTGTGTTTCAGAGCCTGCTAAAATAGAAAGGGGAAAACACTCCTGCATGTTTATAGATACAACACAAGCAAGTTATCCCTCACTATGGAAGAAATTTCTCAACCTTGGGGACAAAAGGCACCTCTATTTATTTCATAGTCTATATTATTTAAAATGTTGGAAAATATTGATTTTACTATCAATCTGAATATTACTGCTGCATCCATACTAGTGCACGGTCATATTTGCATGACAATTTAACACACAAATAGGTCAAAAGATTGTGATCAAAATTGGTCTGAAAACTTAACCCAAAACTACTCCCATGAATTGGGTGTCACAGTTCACAAAAAGGTTATTCTATTTGTTGCATAAATGGATACACGACTGCAAAAAGTTCCTTGGGATATAGTTGTGTGAGGTGATATATTTGGGTGTTGTAGTCACTTGGCTCAGTGAAAACATGCCACAAGATTGAGTGTGTCTGAGACAAGCAGTCCAGTTTAGAGTCAGTGACGGAGTAGGCTGGAATTGCCAGTCTCAGCCATATGATTCAGGAAGTATTCAATCTTGTGAAGTTTCAGGCATTCATTTAAACAACAATAGTTATCTGACCATTTCTTTTAATGACTTCACTGATCAGAACATACACTCGGTTCACACTTAGTTTTATATGGCTTGCCCATCTTTTAACAAATGTGAAAAACGGACTATTTCAGTATTTTGCTTAGGAAATGACAATGTTTCTCCACTTTGGACTAAATTATTTGGTCAACTGCATGTCAACTTCGTACAAACTCTAATATATCAACAGAGTCAGTCTTTCACCTCCTGGCTCTAGAAAAATCTGACAATTTGTTTGTTAAAAAAATATTTAACTGATAGTTTTCTAACGCCAGTAATAAACTGTTACTTACAAATCCTTCCGCAAGAATGGCATTAATATTTCAATCAAGAAATCAATACAACAACAAAATAAAGTCAGTAAACACATCTGTGAAATAGTTTAACTAAATACTGGATTTTATATGGACACACGGATGTCAGGCTGATTTCACTGACCATGCTATAATTCTGTAGGATATAAAACGACAAATGTATGCAAACAGAAAATCCCACGACAGAAATGCAAAAGAAATATGTTAAATGCAAAATGAGAAGAAAGACGTAATTTAAAGTATGTGCCATGTCTCTGTTTTACACTGCTGTCACTTTTGACTTGAAAACTGAAAGTAAAAATGTATGTTCCCAAAAATCCCCACAGCGCCTTGAAATATGTTTCAGCAAGATTGTCGACTGAAAATGAAAACAGCATATCTTTCACCACCTGACTTTTTACAATGTCTATGAGATTAAATCGTATTAGCACAAACCTTCTTCCTCTCAGCTGTTTGTGTTGTTTAGTGCAAAACACCGTATCTCCAAGCTGTCAATGCAAAGGCTTGAAAAACGGTAATTTAACAAAACTGTCTCAAACACATAAGCCTAACAAACTTACCAGCATCTCGTTTAAATGTCTGATTTTTGACGAAGAATTTTACGGCTGTCATGAGTTTATTTAGTGACTTAACAACAAACCCCGCTAACTGGTTAGCCTCGATTTAGCTGTAGCAAGCAAGCGAAACAATCGGTTTTTAAAAGAAAAGCTGAGTTGACAACTGGTCGTTTAAAGCGGGAGGGTGTGATCAATACAGAGGGAGAAAGGTTCGCCTTACCGGGAGTTTGGGGTTTACTTCTCCCTTACAACAGTGACAGAAAAACCGATGCGGGGGAACAGCCGCAGCCTCCGCCATCTTCCCCAGACCAGCACAAACACTGACGTCGGTCCTCCACAATCCGAAGCCCGTCGTCCGCCTCCAGCCCGGCATGCACCGCGGCTCAGACCAGCCAATCACAGCGAGCGAAACGGAGTATCGGAAGTGTGTGTTGTCAACTGAGCGGCATGTGTTTAGACTTTCATCAGTAGTATGTTTAAAAGAAAGGACCTCCACACTCCTGTCTTTCGGAAAGGTTAGTAGAAATCCTTATAAATGAAAGTGTGAAACGTCGACATAAATCAGTCCTGCCTAGATGCTACTGAAAATGTAAATTTTTTTGAGCAGCCGACAAGTCTGCCTGTTCAATTTAAAGCAACTTCAATGTTGTTTGAAGCTCTGTTTGAAGCTGCGTGATCCAAGTTTTATGGTTGCGTTATTCCAACAGAATATAATGCATATTATTCTCATAAAATTCAACCTTATGCTTTTCCCCTTGAAATCTCCGTTAGAGGTAAAATGTAGCAAGCAGTGTCATGCAGTATAAAGCAATATATCAGCAGTTTGCTGTTTTTTGACTATCTATTAACATCATGATTTAAAAACTGTCTGATTACGATTTTTCTTATATGACCTCAAAGCCAGCCAGTGCTTATCATATAAAATGACTTTTGCAGAACGTAAATAAGTTAGACGTTTAATAAAAGTGTTTATAAAGCAAAAATAGATATAATGTAAATATGTGATGATATCCACAGTATCTTTGTGTGTTGGTTGGATTTGTCCAGTACATTGAGTGTAGGTGTAAGACCACATCTATGTTTGTCTGTGCAGATGACTGCCCAGGAGGTGCGTCTCTGTGGTCTTCTGCTGAAAGAGCATTTTGGAGAAGTGGTGGAGAAAGTGGGAACACACCTGCTCAGAAGTGGAGCACAGAATCTTAGAACTATCATTCATGAAACAGGCCTCCCACTGGACTTGGTAACACCCACTTATTTCTAGGCTTTGTTTCATCTTAGCATGTTTTCACAATGGTAACATTATGTAATATATCTTGTTTATCTGTTGTATGTTCTTGTTATATCTGTATTATGGTGTCGTTGCATCGCCTTTGTGTATTTCTCATTCATATTCTGCTTTTCTGCACTGTTTCTGTTCGCATGTATTTGAATTTCATGATTATTTTACACTCAACTGTGATTTAAATAAACATTATTTTGAGGGAAAAAAATGTTTTACACATTATAAAAACTTGATACACAGAAGAAACCTGATACTTGTCTTCACACAATTTTTTTTAAATGCATAAAATTTAAACATATTTGAAGAGGAACATTTGATTTATTTTCTTCCCTACCCCTATTAACAATGAATAAAACACCCTGTCTGTGTCATTGTAGGTGAAAAAGTCTCTGTGTGTGCTTGTGCAACATGGAGCCTGTATCTTTCGCTCTGGTCGTAAAGGACCTGGATGCCCCACCGAGTACCAGGCCAGCAGTGATCGGATTCTGAGAATTCTACGCTATCCACGGTACATCTACACAGCCAAAACACTGTACGGTGACACTGGAGAGCTCATCATAGAGGAGCTACTACAGAGGGGTCACATGACCATGAGCAGCACGGTTAAGACCGTCGCTGACCGACTCACACAGAACATGGAAGGTCAGTCTTTGTATCAGAAAACATGGATGTCTCTCTGATTATAGTAGCTACTTGACACAGAAAACTTTAGTTTGCACTTTGCTGTAAGAGTTTGAACTAACAGAAATCAGGTAGGTAAAGCAAATTCTGTTTACAAATGTTATGATAAGATTGACTTAGTGTACAAAACTTTTACTTTTTAATGATGCTTCCTTGATTTGCTGATTTGGTAAAAGTGAATATGAGCATTTATTAAGTTCATCTAGTTAAAGGATATACATACACAGTTCTTGAATTTAAAAAAAAAATTTGTACTGGTTACTTTCAGTCACTCTTGGCTTCTTTGTATTTTTGTAGAGGGTCGCAGTATGGATTACAGTGAAGTAACTTCTGCCTTCTCCAAACTGGTGGAAACCCAGTTTCTTCAGCGCTGCCCTCCAATGGGGGGAGCAGGAACAACAACAGACGGTGCTACTCCAACTACTCCAGCTACCCCAGCTACGCCTGGTACACCAGCTAGCACCGCCTTACTCACACCGGAGAGTTTCCCCGACTGCTACAAAGTGCCTCATGTTACGCTTATAGGACGAGGCAAACGCCGCCTCTCCAGTGATGATGGAGAAGACCAAAAGAGTGCAAAGAAGGCTAAAATGGATCCAGAGGTAATTATTACACATCACCTTTGTTAATATTGGCCACAGCTTTGCAGTAACCCAACTATAAACGTATGTCTTGTATTTTTTGCTCAGACACATGGTGATGAGGGGATTTATTGGCAGGTGAATTTTGAGAGGTTCCATCTCCACTTCAGAGACCAGGCCATCATCAGTGCTGTAGCCAATAAACTAGACCAGGTGATTAAGGATTATTTCTAAAGATTTGACTTGCACAGTTGTCACTTATGGAGGAATACTAAGTTTTTATTCAAAGAAAGGAAGAGAATTCAGTTCTCAGTGCTCTATTTCAGGTGATTTATTAACTTTAAAAGCAAATACAAAGTTTATTATGTCAAATGTGTAAAATAGTTTTCAATTCCAAGAGCTGAACTCGAAACACTATGATGCCTTTTTTACAGTAAAGTGTCTTTCCCATGTGTGTTTTGTCTTGTGGCATTGCTTTTATCTTGTTATGTTCATCTTGTATGAGCTACACTGAGATACACCACAGGATTGCATTTGTTCTGTGTTATTGTCTCATCAGTTTAGATTGCAATGTGTTTTAATTGTTAAAAAAATAATCAATAGTTCTCCACAACTGCATTAAAACTAAAGTAATGACACTATTTTGTACTTGTACTTTGTTACTACCTACCTATAATTTATCACATATAATTGTATGTCATACAACACTCTCTACAGTTGTGTTAATCATTAAAGTGCGTAGCTAATGTACTACAGGTCCAAACTGGAATACTATCATAAAAGAAAGCAGCTGTGTAAGCTATTAATACCTCTTGCTTTGTGTGTTTACTTAACTAAAATGAATAATTGTAGTGTGATGTACAGTTTTAATGATTCTAATAAATAAATCCTTTCAGACTAGTAGTGAGATAGTAAGGACCATGCTAAGGATGAGCGAGGTGACGACTTCGCCCTCAGCCACCTGCACAAAGCCCCTCTCTGCCAATGAGATCTTCAGGTCCCTCCCAGCCAGCTACAACATCCTCAGACCCATCTTAGATCAGTACCTCACCCTGCTGGTGGATGATCCGGTACCACTCCTGCAACACTCGTATCACATTATACCACCTCAATTTAAGACCCTGTTACTAAAAGTACTGAAATCACTAAAAAAGTCTGTTAAAAATATTTATAGGGTGGACTTAGCTAAAGAAATACACCATGTTTATATGCTCAACTTGAATTGTCCAAAAATGTGACTTCAGTACTTTTAGCACCAGGGTCTTTAATTGTTTTCCATAAGAGGTGTTTTAAAGCTCAATTCTTTTTTTTTTTTTGTTTATCTGCTAGATGGAGTTTGTGGGGAAGGCTGGTGAGAGTGGAGGAGGGATGTTTGTTGTCAGTATCCTTTTTTTTTATGCTTGGATGTGTTTTTGGGAGTCAAACACTGCTAGGTAATTTAGAATGTTTGGACACAAAGATGCTTTTCTTGACCCACCTCTCAGATCTGCACAGAGCTCTTGCCAATCTGGCACGAGCCACACTTGAGTCTGCAGTACAGGAGAGGTAAACCTGTGTGTTTCACATATACTGCACGCCATGTACGCAACCATCCCACCATCAGAAGTTGCTGTTCATTTATTTATATGTTGGTAATGATTATCTATCAACAGATTTGGCTCCCGGTCGGCCCGCATCTTTCGTCTGTTGCTAAGGAAACGTCACCTGGAGCAGAAGCAGGTGGAGGATTTTGCGATGATTCCTGCCAAGGAAGCTAAAGACATGCTCTACACACTTTTGTCACAGAACCTGGTCCAGCTCCAGGTTTGTACCTCCCATGTGAAGATGCTCATTATTATTCATTCTTAGCAGGATTATTGTAACATATGTCACAGTTTGTTGCCAGAGCATACTATATGTTTTATTTTGAAAAGCCGTGATCACATTGTTCACATCTACAGTTTATTAGCAGTGAAAGTAAGATGAAAGTTTATGGAAAAAACTGTTCTGTGCTATTTTCTGCTGTATTGATATTGTGCCTAAAAAGAAGGAAAGCAAGAGTCCAAAAACTCACTTTGTTAATTGTCTGGCATGTGCCTCTAAGATGCACTAAATCAATGAGAAATCTTTTTAAGAATTAGATCTGTAGAACTGTAGCTGCATGTATGGGCAATGACGCAGTAAGAACTTAAGTAACCATTTGGCAGTCGGACCAGAGATTCATCAGATAACTGGAGCCAGCAAATTAAAAGCAGCAGTCCTACTTTTTTATTACTTAATCTTCCCACTCATTATCTCTAAATAGCCACTATATTTCGTCCCCTTAAGGAAATCCCAAAGACTCCTGACTACGCTCCCTCTCGTACCTTCTATCTTTACACTGTCAACCAGCTCCCCACTGCGAGAATGCTGCTGCAGAATTGCTACAAGGTAAAACCAAATGAGTTTATAACTCTGGATGGCAAAGGAAAAATAGCATCAATCTTTTCTGTTTGCGGTATCTTCATTAAAGTGTTGCCTCTGGATGTTTTTTTTGTTTGTTGTGCATGCAGACAGTGGCCAATCTCATAGAAAGACGACTGTTTGAAACCAAAGAGAGCAAGTAAGTGCATCATCTGGACTCCATTCCCCTAATGTTTGTTGTGTAGACGTGCCCCTGCAAACCGATTTCACATGATCATGGTTGTCCAGAGCTCACAGTAGTGTGACAGATGAAGGGCTTGACTGGGGGTTTCATAAGCTGATTGGTTTTGTGTTTGTCTGGCAGGCGTTTGTTGGAGAAATCCCAGAGAATCGAGGCCATTCTGGCGTCTCTGCAGGTCAGTGGGGCTGAGCCAGAACAACTGACAGAGGTCGAAGAAATGATCACCGCTCCTGAAAAACAACAGCTGGAGTCTCTACGGCTTCACATTAACAAGTAAGAAGATGCATCAACACTACTTCTTAGCTTCTACTGTCAGCTTTACTGTTCTTTTGACTGTCCGTCTCCCTTCAGATTAGATTCAGCAGAGAACCAGGTAGATGAAACCATGTTTCTACTAGAAGCCTACGTCAACTCTACTGCCACCTCCACAGCCTGAGAGTCCCAGATACAAGTGTTACAATGCAGCCGTAGTACTTATAAATAATTAGCTTCACTTTTCTGTGTGATTGCAGGAAAGTGCAACTGTTTTATAGTTTGTATGTTTCAGTTTGAGGTGGAATAAAATGTGAGTAGATGTTCATTGTTTTTTATTTCATGCACCAACAGATGAATAAAGTTCTGCTAGAATGCATCTTTTTAACACTTTTAATTTCAGTAAAGAACAAACACAAAACTGTTGAACAAACATAAGGCAAAGTGAACATCTGAAATGCAAAACCATGGAAGTGTCTGTATATTAAATAAAAAGAATTGTGGTTTAATACACGTATGTTTTTTCTTAGAATTAGAAAAAAGATTATTTACAGTAAGTGCTCCCGACCCTAGAAATAGTGGGTAGTGCATTTCTGTTGGACCCTCATGATGCTGTCTTTGGTCCTGGAGGCCTTGGCCTCAAGTCCCATCCCAGGACTTTCTGTGTGCCTGGACGTGGACTTTACTCATCTGGTGGTCAGCGTGTCTAGTGACTGCTGTCTGTTCAAGTCAGGTTCAGTCCTCATGGTTCTCGTCCTCTCCTCTGTGTTTCCGTGCGAAGAACCCCAGCTGACAAGAAGTGAGACTGAAATTGAGACTCTGCCTTTCATAAATACTCATATTTTCCACAATCAATTGTCAATGAAATGTAACATGAAATACCTTCCATAATATAAAAATGATTAGAGCCAGTAGCAGTAAACCTCCAATGATGCTACCAATTAGAATCCAGAGTGAAATGGGAATAGCTCTGCCTTTCAGAACTTCCAGGACTGTCTGGAGAAAAACAAGTGAAAACAAGCGTTATTCTACCTCCCTAGTGGAAAACTACTTTACTGCATTTAAAATATATAAACATTTAACCTTAACAGAACCTCATGCTTTTACTATTTTTACAGTAAAAATTTTAACACACTTTCTGTTAACTTGTTATATGTCGCTTAGCTTTGTGCATTTTTTAAATTTAAACTCAAACTTCTAGCAATCAATGTAAAATGCACATTTCAGCATCTTCAGGTTTTAATGTAAGTTGCATTTGAATTTATTTTAGCTGTACACATTCCTGCTTATAATTCATTACCTGCACTTTGTTGTGGAAAGTGTTACAATTTTATAGATAAAGACACAAAACAGAAACAGAAAAAAACTGGAGTAAAAAGATACTGTATTGCCTTGAGTATTCATTTTTTCTCTGAAAATTAACCTTTTCTTCTTATTTGTTAAATTGAAAAGGTGTTTGTTGATTTCATCGAATAACCATTACAGAGAACCCCTTTCTTTGAGATATTAACTAATATTATGTTATCTGAACAGTAGGTCCAAAATTATATGAAATGCATAGCTTTTAAACATAAGTAAAAGCTATTGTGGCACTTAAACCCTCCCTAAACCCAGGAGCCCTGTGTTAAAACATATTACTCCCTATTTATAATATATTTTTCATTAAAGTGAGCAAAATGTATGAATAGCAGCTCTTTTAATTGTGACGTTTAATAAAGTGGCATTGGCAGCGCTGTCCCTGTCAGTCCCTCTGTTGTCCTACCTCCCTCCAGACTGTTCCTGTGCCCAAAGTGATGAGGTTCGTTTCCTGAGCTGTGACCTTGTAGGCACCTATTATTTTTGCTGACTTGTATTTTGCCTGCAGAGAGATACAGAGTTGATGATGAATGGTTAAGTCATTGGTCAGTGAAACTAGGCCATAAAGTGTGAGTTGTGTATCTTACATTTCGGAAAAAGTCATCATGGACTCGGCGGCTGACGCGTATGACAGCTGCCTGCCCTTTCAGAAGCTGCTGGACTTCACACACAACTTCTATACACCATGACCTGCTGCAGTTCTGGACACACAAGTACAGTGTATTAACATGTTTGCTGATGCCACTGTTGAGGTCAGTTGCTGCAGGGCTGCTGGTGACTCACCAGAACGTCATTCTGTATCATGTCTTCGGGATGGAGCGGTCGTACATCCTTCTGTCTGCCCTTCAGCTGGGTCAAGTCACTGAGCACGCTGCAGTTCACCCCTGTGGCCTGGGGGACAGGATAAGTGTGTCAGCCATGGTCTAACAGAGGTGGACCCCCACACAGAGGCGGACCCCCACACAGAGGCGGACCCCCACACAGGCAGTACTCACATTGTATGAGGAGATGTCAGTGACAGTCATGAAGACTGTGTCTCCTGCAGCCACCGAAGGTAGGAGCAGCCTCAGCTCCACATTACTCACAGAATAACAGCCCAGATTCTGCAGCTGAACATACAGACACATACTGTCTAATTCTGACATCATCACATGTATTCGTTTTTGCATGCGAGTCATTGCTTATTACCCTGAGGTGTGTGTAGAACTCTGGTCCGATCCCCTCTGACACGGATCGAGTAGGATGGACCTCATAACGGTTCAAATTAGAGTCACTGCAAAAGAAAAAACAAATGACCACACAGCAAACTATCTTCATGAAAAGGTAAATGTGCATAATTTTGCCAGAGTTAATAACATTTTAAAACTTTCATTTGCTTTTATTATTACATAGTCTTCCACTTAATTTATGATCAGTGCATAGGGACTTGGGATAGTTACAGTTTAATTTGCTACTGCAAGGAGTTATTGCCTGCAAAGTACTAAAAATACTATTCATGTTTATAGCAATCATAGTTTGTCCCATTACTTTTTAGCCTCTGAAAATAGAGGGACATTGTATAAAAATGGTTGTAATTCCTAAATGATTAATGAAATATCTTTGTTGAATACCTTGAATTAAAGCTAAACTTCCACACTTCAGTCACAACTTTCATGCTTTATTTCAGTTCCACTGTGGTGATGCAGAGGTAAAATTACAACATTTGTGTCACTGTGTAATACCTATGGACCTGACTGCAGTTATACTGTTTCAGATTCTCAGGTATTTTGAGGAAATCCTAATTACCCTGCCCCCCCCGAAGTGGAAGCAAGGGGTATTTTTTGGTTTGGTTTGTTTGCTCACTTATTTGTTTCTTTGTTTGTTAACACTTTAGCAGCAAAACTATTGGTTGAATTTATACCAAATTGGTTTTATAGCTTGCCAATAACCAAGAATAGAACTAATTACATTTTGGGAAAAGTAGGTCAAAGTTCAAATTTTTAATGAATTTATTTATTTTTTTCCCCATTTACTTATAATGGGTGACATTTCAAATGTCTGCATCAGCAAAACTATGAGTTGAATTTATACCAAATTGAGGTAGATTGCCATGGACACAGAACAGATGTAATTACATTTTGGGAAAAGTAGGTTGAAGGTCCAATTTCTTATGAATTTTTAAAATCTTTTTTTTTGTTCCATTTACTTATAATAAGCGAAATTTCAAATGTCTATAAAAACATCAATTTTGTTTCAATTTACTTCAAACTTGGCACATATATAGAGGCAACTGATATGCTGACATCAGCACATGCATAGACATGACATCAGCTGGATCGATGCCAAAATCAGCTACAATACGTACGAGGGGCTGGGTTTGTTGTGCCTGGCACCACTTGTTTCCTTATATTTTCATAAGCTGAAAATGGTAGGATTAAATCATGCCTGACATCAAATATATTTTAAGTATAAACCAAACTGCAGTTCTATTTAATTCTAACTTATGTTACACTGTTTTTATTTCTATTTCATTTCTATCTCAGGTAACTACGGTACATGATTTTTTTCACAGCTTTGTTTAGTCTTTGTGCTTGTTGTCTATAACAGCTTTTGTTGTCACTTACCTACTGACAAACAGGTCTGGTTCATATTGCACAAAGCTCTGCAGCTGAACACTGTTGTCCCCCAAAGTTTCCTCTCTCTCCACACTGTCACTGTAAGAGATCAAAATGTTACTTGTGTTTACAAGTGTTTAGGGGAATCTGTACCATGGTTTAACGTGTGATGTATGGAGAACATGCTGCATTAACATCCTACCTGGCAGCGTTGAGCTTCATCTGGACTCGACTGTGCAGAGATGTGCAGCTGAACTCAAACTCCAACATAAAGTTGACCTGCAGCAAAGAAGAGAAGAGCCTGTTGAAGTGGCACATCTCACCTGGAGGATGTGAAGTATGAGTGGGCTCAGTCGAGAGCATGATGTGGCTATTTTGCCAGTGTGGACATACCTTTGACTGGGAGCGAAATACTGGATAGCTCACATTACAAGAGTGGCTGTTGGCACTAAGTGCTGTACACTCAATCTTAAAGTGGGCATCCTCCTACAGGAAAAGAAAGTGGAAAATCAGAAACAGCAATCATGTTTGTTTTTTTGTCGGATGTGTGTAAATGTGGATGGTGATGGAAACATGGTGGTGCATGTGTGGCAGTAGTTTGGTCTACCCTGATGCTGAGGCTGGAGAAGTGCAGGTTGCGTGAGTAGTGCAGCGTCAGGCTGGTGTTGTAGGCGTTTTCCAGTCTGTTCTGAAGCTGCACCTCCACCGCCAGACGCCTACGGGGACTACGGATCACATAAGGCTTCTGTCTGTAGAGGAAACACAATCAAAACTACCTGAAACAGCAACTAGTAAATCTCTCATAGTGTTAGATTATAGTGGAAATAATGCAGAGGCATTCTTAAGGCAACACCTTTGCCCATAAGTAGCTGGGATAGGCTCCAGCAACCCATGTGACCCTAGTGAGGATAAAGTAGGCTCAGAAAATGAATGAATGAATAATGCAGAGGATTATCATCGTCTGTACCTTGTCCCAGAGATGTCCATATGAGCGTTCAGCACCAGGTCCGTTGTACATACATCATCCTCCCCACAGTCTTTAAAGAACGGGATCTGAGCATAAAATGAAAGAGCAGTCTGAATGAAAGCTAATCATATTTTGTTTTGGTTTGTTTCTTTTTGAGGAAAATCATCTAACAAATCAGGGATTTAGTATCAGTATATCTATATCTGTTTATCTTGGATGCATCCCAGACAGTTAGTAAAACTGATAACTCTTGCTTAAAGATTTTGTTGGCAGAAATCATAAAAGCCAATACATAATGCTGGCTTCTAAAAACAGTCCTACTGCTGATCTCTTGCCAATACTGTTTAAAGAGTGCATCTTCTAGAAGAGATCATCTGTTCTTTGTAGCTCCAAAAAGTAGAGGGAGAAAAGTGTGTCTTCAAAGTAATTTAGAAATAAAAGAATAAACAAACAGACTGTTTGATGGAGAAATGTTCACTCAAAAACAACTCACATATTTCTTGAGCGTAGTTGGCCAGCCTTCATCCAAGACTGGACCACTTTCTGTATCGTTGATCTTAAACCTCAGTGAAAAGCTAATTGGACGGATGTAGTCCGCTGTATCCTGTTAAAAACAAAGGGATGAAGTTATGTCAAGCGGTTTCGTCACATGATTAAAGGTGTTTAACAGACACTCACATAGACATGGAAGGGCAGGTTGTAGCACAGGGTCTTTTGTGTCTGAACCCGCACTGCCAGCTGCGTCTGCCTGTGAGAGCTGTCGTCAAACAGGGCCCGAGCCGACGACTTCCTGTCATCCAACATAGCTGAAATCCATAGCTCTGAGAAGAGAGCAGGTAAACATACTGAGTACTGGAAAACTCCCAATTTAATAACGTGAGAGTCATAGAGTACTTACAGCTTTATTAGTGAGTCTATTCTGTTCACTTTTGATAAATATTCCAGCAACTATTATAAAATCGGATTCCTTCATTTCATTTGCTGTCCATATTGGACCATATTATCCATGGAGTTTATGTGTTGAACTTCCCAGTCTGCCCTCATGTTCCTGCATGTGTGTTATTGTGGTTTTATTTTATTATGTATGCCAGGGATCTCAAACTCATTTTAGTTCAGAGGCCACATACAGTCCAATTAGATCTCAAGCGTGCTGGATCAGTAAATAGCAAAATAGCCTATAAACAATGAGAATTCCAAAGCATTCTCCTTGTTTTAGTGCAAAAAAAGTACAATTAAATGATGAAAATTTTTACATTTTCAAACTTGAACAATCCTTAACAAAAAAATGTGAATAACCTGAAAAACCTGAAATTTCTTAAGAAAAATGACTGCAATTTTAACAACATTATGCTTCAACTTATCATTTATACATGTGCATTACAGATTGCAATGGATCTGCAAAGGTGTAAAGATTTAGGCATAATATTGTTAAAATTTTGGAGTTTAGAAGTAAAATGAGTTTTGTTTTTTTTTCTTCAGTGTAATGCTTGCACTTTGGAAAATCATCAGATAGGAACCTTGGGTTTTTTATATTATTTAATTTAATACAGTATTCCTACTCTCATTTCCTATTATTATTGTTCCTGCTTATACATGAATGACCCACAGAATATTATAATCAGTTTATCCACTTTTTAGCACCACTCTAACATCTGTCCACTCCAGATGAAGAATATCTATATTTACAGCAATGTTCATTAATGGGCAATGTCCCTGCTGAATAAACCAACAAATACAAGTGAAATCATAAATAAACAAAGATACCAAAGTTGTTGCTGTGTGGTCCAGGGGAGCGGGAGATGGCTGTGAAGCAGGCGGTAGCATTGAGACAGGCCGATTCCCTGCCTCCCCTCTGGCAGGTCTTCTGGATGACGTTAATCGAATGGGGCTGGAAGGACAGACTCACGTTGATCTGGACTATGCTTCGAGAGCTGAGGGTCAGAGAGGAGGTACCGCCAATAAAGAAACCAGATTAAATTTTACAATTTAGAAATGTGAAAGTTATAACTAAACATGCAGAAGAATCCTTTTAAGTGAGGTGCTTTTTGGATGAGATACATAAAGACTTAAAAATCACAAGAAAAGTCCTGGCAGTTTCCTTTAAACCAATGCTACCAAAGTTTTTCATTTAGAAACAAATGCTGAAACATTGTCATAATTGTATATTTCTATTCAGTCTTCCAGTTGCCCTTCTGCATCACTTTTGACTCAATCAGTCTCTAATATCATTTTAATGTGGTTCACTCTGTGACATTTTCATCTTTTTGCATCTTTCATGTTCATCTTGTTGCATCATTTTTATAATTTTGTGTCTTTTACATTATGTCCAAATTATTGCACTTTTTGTTTTGTTGTCTTCTTTAGGTCATTTTCATCCAGACCCAAACATCTATTGTCGACCAAAACTATCTACTGATGTAAAATGTTAAATAACTGTTGATCTAATAATCCTGTTCATACATGTAAATAATTGGTGGTGGTATTTTGTCATCTTTTCGTGGTCATCAGATATGACCCATTTGGACGTTCAGAGGCTCCGTAGTTTAGGTTAGGTTAGATTAGATTAGATTAGATTAGCTTTATTGTCATTTGACATGTCACAGCAGAATGAGACATTCAGCATGTCACAGCAAACAAAATTTCAGTGCACAGTTCTCCAAAAACCCGTGCAGCTGCTGCCATATTACAGCGCCACCATCATCAGAAGTTTCAGAAGTTACAGTACAGAATTTGCAGTACAGATGCAAGCACACACATAAGCCATACATGAGATGATATGCATTACATTTATATAATAGACACAGTACATGTGGTCACATGATGGAATTTTTTCAATGGATTCGGTGGGAGGGGGGACAGAGGAGAAAAAAAAAAAGATTGTGAGTTACTGTGGAAACACCATCATCTTCTACAACACTGATTCACCAGTAAAACCTATGGAGTTGGAACAATGACAGTGGATGGAGACACTTGTTTTTATGTTCAATTAATGATAGATTTGCTGAAAAAGTCACTTTTTCTTCAGTTTTTTCTGTTTTTGATAAAATAACCCTCAACTTTAATCTGAGCTTTTATGAATATCTACATAATCAATAAATTAAATGTAGGAAAATACCTGATTTTCATAGAAAAAAAATTAAATACAGACGATAATACTACAATAAATGGTGATAAATCACTTAAGGAAGGTTAAATATAGCTAGGAAAAATTCATTTGGGAACTGACACAAAAGTAACACTGGGTCCTTATGGGTTAATATCCACATGACTTTGATAAAGACAACATTTCTAGAGTCTAATTTAAGAAACAAAAATCACATATAATTTTGTTGCTACATATTTAAATTTGTGGCCCATTAAAAATAAGCTCTAAGTTTGGGAAACACAGCTTTTAACTACTAACGATAATATAATGTTCAACTGTTTTCCTTTTTTTTTTTCTGTTGGGAGTTTCTTCCACAGACTAAAATAATAAACTAATACTTATACTGGCATTAAGCTCGACCCACCTGAGCACTACAGCGCTGCCCTGTGCCCCCACTGCCAGGTCTATGAGCTGATCTCCATCCAAGTCCAACCGAGCACTCACACTGCGGCCAAAATACTGCAGGGATGGCGAAATCGATGACCCTGGGATTCGCTGAAAACATTGAGAGAGACAAAAACAAAAACAGGCAGATTACATCGACCTGTGATTCACCAGGACGTAGTATTACCGTTTTTTGCATTTCATCAAAGAACACAGAAGTTCAAAATGCAACATATTTAGACCATGCAACAAAAAAATAAATGATATAAACACAGACATATCAAACTGGTAAACATTAATAAATGAATACAGCAGAGGAAAAAACACTGAGTTCAGTTCAAAGATTAGACTTCAGGAAGTTGCTGAAAATGTCCCAAAACTTGTCAAGTTTCTTTCCTCTTGAATATTGTATTTTTATAAGGCTACAGAAAGAGTTCATCCCTTTCACCACTGTGGTTTTCCACAGATTGTTTGTTCGCATCCATGAGCACCAAGCAGACAAATACTGAATAAAGATGTTTTGAGAAATTATAAAACCTGGGTGAATATTCAAATACATAATTTAGAACCTGTTTACTAGTGATTTGACTCATCAAATACAACACTTTCTTCTAAAAACACCCCTACGTGCAGTGGAAGATGGATCTTGGTCAGTAATTGGATTTAATGTGCTCTAAATGGATAAAAGTATTTGGACACATTGAATTCAGGTGTTTCTTTTCTAACAGGGGTCCAGGCTACAAAACAATGACAAATATCATAATATAGTTTTATATTGTGATAAATATCATTGCATTGCATTGGTTAGTTTTGTTTAAATTATCTTTTTTTCCAGAATGCCTCAGAGATGGTTTTTACTTTTACTCTCAAGCTTGATTTTTTTTTTTAAATTAATGACTATGATTATAAATGTTCTACCTCTAAATTTCTAAAAATATTGTTTGTGCTCTGACTGTAAATAATAATTATCTACCACAACTAAGCATCTACTTTCTTCACATCTCACTTTGGAAGAAAAATCTCCCATTAAACTTGAAGGAAATATTAATGTTTATTAACTATATGGACAAAAATATTGGGACACATACAGCTGTGAGATGTCCTGTTCATGCTGATTTGACATATAAACATCAATATTTCCCTAAAGTTTAATGGGAGATTTATCTTCCTAAGTAAGATGTGAAGAAGGTAGATGGTTAGTTGTGGTAGAAAATTACTATTTACAGTCAGAATATGAAAAATATTTTAGAAATTTAGAAGTACAAGATTTAAAACCATAGTCTTAGATTTGAAAAAAAAAAAAAAAAAAATGTTGAGAGAAATTAAGTAAAAAGCATCTCTGAGGCATTTTGGAAGCAAAGATAACAATTTAAACAAAACTAACCAATGCAATGATACTTATCACAATATAAAACTACATTGTGACATTTGTCATTATTGTTTGGCATCCCAGACCCGTTAGAAAAGACACACCTGAATTCAACATATACAAATACTTTTGTCCAGTTAGTGTATGTGTTTGGGTATTAGGGTTGTAGTTTAGATAGTGAGGATATTCTTTTGAGACCCAGCAATGCATTTTTGTTCTCTGTAGTGGACAAGAGTTTCACAGCTTTACTTAAAAAAAAAGTTCACTGAAGAGGACATTATCTGAAAAAAATTTAAAAACTATCTGAAAAAAACTGTTGCATCATGTGGTTTCCAATTAAGGCAATTATTTAATGTAAAATGGTGAAAATGTTTACTTCCTGGGTCTCAGGAGGATATAGAGGTAGAGGACTGACAGATGATACCTGTTTGTAGTTGTGGATGATGTGAATACCATCTCCATGGTAGACATAGATAGCCCCCCTGTGGTCATCCTCCAGCGGCGCACCCACCAGCAGGTCAGTGAAGCCATCCTGGTTCAGGTCTGGAGCGGATGCTAAAGCGTAACCGAACCTGGCATCCTGGGCTTTTTCCTCTGCTTTCAGAGTGCCATTCGCCACAAACACCTCCTCCTGGGAAAAAGGAAAAAAGATTCAGTCAGATTCAAAACATGGATTCACTTTAAGTGTTGGAATAGATTCCCTGAGTAATAATAATATTTATGATCTTTGGATATCTGACAAATGTGTATATGTGTACGTGTATGCAGAGGAGTTTCAGGTCCCACACTATTTTCTTACCCCACTCAGGCTGTAGATATACACTCTACCAGCCTCTTTATTTCCATATCCAAGGAACATTGGAGCAGCGACCAGGAGGACATCAGTGATCCCATCCTGGTCAATATCCAGACCACACACCTCACTGCCATAGTATGATCCAATCTACAGACAGAGACATGCAATTCCACTTTATCGCCAGTAGGTGGAGGCCTTGATTTAATCCCTCACAAACAGGACAAATGGAGTTGAGTGATTAAAAGTGGTAAAAACAGAGCTGTACCTGCTCTCCATTGAGGGCCTGGACTATGTTGACATCACCTTCATTACTCAGTTCAAACAGGATGACTTTGCCTTTGTGCTTGAATCGAGGAGCTCCTGCTACATAAAGCCTCTTCCAGTCTCCAACGATCACTGAAGACACTGTGTAACCTGCATGAACACAGACTCACATCAGCAAACACTGCAGCTAAGTTCACATCCTGCAGGGTCTAGAGTTTGGTTTGACTATAATCACCTATGTTTTAATCCGGGCAAGATTTCAGATGACGCTGTGGATGACTGTATGACCAGTTTGTGACTGAGGGGAGTGATTCTGAGGTTTTCATTGCATCCAACAGAGCCATTACAACATAAAATAAGCTTCTAGAATCAAGGTATATTAATAATAATAATAATAATAATAATAATAATTCAGTTTTGAAAGTCCATATGCTTATTTAGTCTGGGTTTTGATTAGTTTAGCTATTTTTGTAAGTACTTTCATTTTTTATTTTCAGGAATTGACTTGTTCATTTAGGGTTTGTTCAGATCTACATTAAGTTAAAGTCTTCCAGGTATAATGAGTGAAATCTTGATTTATGAGGTTAAAAAGGGTAGGATGAAAGAATCCATGGTGTTGAATATTTGTTGCAAAACTAATGTTTATTATATTATATTGTTAAGCATTGTGACAGTACACATCTTCCCCTATCAGCTCCCACCACTACAGAATGATGGAGTATTGTGTGTATATTTTTGGATTTTTACAAGCTTGCATATCAAGATACGGAGCAGAGCACAAGAGTCATGTCTGAATTTGATCAGAAATGGAGTACATTTCCACAGCCCAAAAACACAGGAAAAGAGTTGATGAAGTCTTGTGTATTGTTCTTTTTGCTCAGGAATGCTGAAAAAGCTATCAACACTGCAGCTTTAATTATCATTTTAACTGAATGATTTTGGAAACTGTCAGCGTTATTTTTTCTCTCTGTAATAATGAGCCTGGATACATGAGCTGAAATATGGAAATGATGGTAACAGTAGTATGTCCAAGTTGAATACGTAAATCACAATAGAGTCGTGCTACACAGAAACCTCACATCCTGGAGATGAATGGGAGCACGTTTGTCTGTGTTTATACTTTTACAACATATTTCAGAATAAACACAATAGTTACTGATACCGAGATAAGCAGCGTGATTTTTGAGCTCTAGAGGAAACTCGCTCTCAAATGCCTCCCTAGGCGGCATGATGCGTCCACTGCGGCCCTCTTTCAGCACACCGCCATCCCAGTCGTAGGCACCGACCATCCCAAACAGAATACCATCCTGAAGACAACAACAGAGCGAGATAAGACTAACAGGTAAAAGGCTCCTGGATGAACATGTGGGTAGCGTTGGACTTACATCCAGTGTATGTGTGGAGAAACCGATCTGAGACATCTCCATGTGGAAAGAGCTCTCGTTGTAGCCCAGTGTACCTAAAGGTGGACACACACAGTCACCTCTGCAGATCTTTGCACACCTCCACCCTTCCTTCCTCTGCCTCTTAGGACATCTCAGGATGGAAATGGCACCATCAGCACCCTCACCCCAGGTGGCAGACATGCTTCACCCCTTCCTTTCCTCCTCTCCCTTCCTCTTGAAATCCCTTGAACATGCAAGAGGGGCATTGCTTTTCATCCCCCTCCCTCTCTTGTTCCCATAGCTATTATGATAGCTGAACACTCCCTAAACCTTTTTCCTCTTCTTGATTTCTCTGCAGGACTACTGTTTATTTTTTCACACGGACCCAGTCCTTCACCTCTTTCTTCCACCTTCCATGCTGTTCTATGTACTTCTGACACCTTCATTTCCCTGCTCCCTCTGAGTGTCTTATTTAAGCTTTAAAGTCTAATTTTGTTTCTGTTTATTGTTTTTTTATTATGAAGTAGACTTGAATAATAACTGCAATAATAACTTTGTATGTGAATGTGTTTGCTCAGACCTGAGTGAAACAAGTAAGTGTTTTATATTTCAGAAAAGCAGTCAAAAATCAGATGATCCTGAAGAAAAGGATGACATTCACAGTATATTAACAAGAACTCAGTGGTAAATTATTTAAGTTTGTACTACAATCACATGATATGATAAATTAAAGCTATGTGAATGTTTCTTTGTGTCCATACCATAACTCATAGCTAATAGCAGTAAAGTTGATTATCACCCATGTAGTCACCCATAAAGTCACAGGATCAGAAAATTACATTAAACACCTATGCAATACACTAAACAGGCTCATTTAAATCTTATTGTATCTGCCTGGATATGAATATAAACACTGCTAAAAACAAGACCCCATCTGGATTTAACTAAGCAAATAGTTCAGATCCTTCCGTTGGATAATCACTGCAGTGATTAATATAATATTCAACCTTCACTGATGCAGTTGGTAGCTTCTCATTTCTTAAAAAAAACATCAGGGATCTAGAAAGCATAAAGAATGGACAATGCCAGGAATATTCAGGCTCATCCGGCTTGTGAAAGAGTGGTTCAGGGAGCATGAGACATCATTTTCACACACGAATTGGCCTCCACAGAGTCCAGACCTGAACCCCACTGAGAATAACTGGGATGTGATAGAGACTATGCAGGTCTGACTCTCCCATCATCAATACAAGATCTTGGTAAAAAAATAAATGCAACACTGAAAGCAAATGTATCCCATAACCACAACTAAAGGCAGTCCAATTACTGTGGGTCAGGCTGCATATATTATGTGCAATATTTTATTTAAAAAATAGAATTCAATCTAATAAAGTATCTCATAAAGAGGGGAATTGGGTTAGATATTCTAAACAGGTGCCAGGCCTGAGTCAGCATCTCTTAAAACTGGGTAAAACTATGTCTTAATTTGTAGTTCTATACCCTGTGGATAATTTACATTAAAGAGAGTGTTACTATTCTACTGCTGGAATGTGTAAATTACAGCTGCATATATTTAGCAAACAGTTTTTTATGGGCCCGCCTGTAACCAGCAGCTAGTATATGCCATCATATGACAAAACATGATGGATTATGTGTAATATAAGGCCCCACTTGTAGCTTGTGGTTTAAATAAGTGCTACTTTCTTTTTTCTTTCTGCTTTCTTTTATTCATCCTAAGCCATCTTTTCTTTTGCGTCACAAACCTTCCAGAGTAAAGATGCGGTCTCCCAGGGCATCCACAATGTCATTGAGCGCAGCTTCATCGGTCACATTGAAAAAGTATTTGTCATCAGGGTCACTGGCGATATACTTGATCTCATTAATAAACGTCTCAGGGTCCTGCTGCCGGCGAATGTAATGTCCCAGAACCTGAAGTATGGGAGAAAAAGAAGGTAAATGAATAAACAGATAACATCAGCTTTGTCAAATATTAAGGGGTTAACTCTGAGTGGGAGGCGATGAAAGCAAGAAAAACAGACAGCATAAACAGACTTTTTGGCAAGTGTCAGTACAATTACTTCTCCATGTTCCTGAGAAACAGTTTTGAGAGAAAGTTTGTAGAAGGGTTGAGAGAGATGGCCAACAGCATCAGTTCATCAGAGTTTGCAATGGCACAGGACGTGGAATCCAACTAATCCAAATGAGCACTGTGTGTAATTTAGTAATGATTAACTCAAACCTAAAGGCAACATATTACCTTGAAAACAAAAGAAGGGAAATGAAAGCCACCAGAGATTGATCAATGAGGAGCACAGGCCCACAGTGGAGCTGGGGAGATGACTGATGCAGAAGATATACTGTAGCTGGAGTGGCGAATGGCTTAACGCCTAAAGTACAAATGAGAAAATTCCATAAGAGAAACCAAACCCAAGAATCTCCCCCTGTGACTCCAGCTGCCAAGCAAACTAAGGAAATCCTCTGTTTTCAAAGCGTAGGGAATGAAGGGGTCTGCAGTGTGTAACATGAAGAGAGCCCACATATTAATATGTACATTAAGGTCTTATAGAGGCTGAGAAATTCCACTCAGGCTGCCAACTGCTGCTGCCTTTTACATAATCATAAACAGGGAAAGAGAAGAATAGCAGTGTAACGTGAGGATACGACTCGTTAAACTACAAAGAACATCTCCACATTTCAGTGATATATAGTTTTATTTGAATATATGAATGTAAGTGCAGAGATATGCATAGTTCTGCATAGATGACACCCCCGACACACACACACACACACACACACACACACACACACACACACACACATACTTCCAGATGTAGAAAACACAGTCTGCAGTGACCGTGCTCTTGTTTTGAAAGCTCTTGCCTCCCTTGTGAACCATTTTCACTCCACACACACAACCTACACACAGGCAGCAGCACAGTGAACGACACCAAAACATGGCTGTAACAAGCAGCAGTTACCTGTCATCACTTTGACTTTTTGGGCAAACACTCGACCACAGAACCCACCTCCTTCTTTCTTGTTTTCTCCATCCACTTCTGTTTGTTTCTTTTTTTTGTTGCATACAATCTGTGCTCTACCCACATCTTTCTGTCCCTTAGCGTCTGTTATTTTGCCTCAGATTGAGCATTTGTTGACCTAGCATCATGTTGTCCACATGTCAAACAGCTTAGGCTGTTAATCACACAGCCTACAGTGCAATGACCTTAACAACACATTTTGGCACAATTTGTAGTATAGAAACGCAGCCTTTAGCTTTTCTATTCTAAGCAATAGATGCTGACACGTATATCCTATAGATGTACATAGAGAACAAAATATGTATTTAGCTGCATTTTGTTACAGTTATGGTTTATCTCAATTTATCTTGATGTTCTAGAAATAAATTGAAGGACATTTCGGTTCTTCATCCTTTCACCAGACAAAGGGTCAGAAAGCTTTTGTGTTTACACACCTTACACCAAGTGTTAATATACACTGCCGAAACAAAAAACCTAACGCATTAAAGTTTGTTTACCCACCTTTCACTTCGATTACAGAACACATTCATCATGCCATCATGTATGTCATGCAATGCTTATGCAGTGCCACAATAAATGTCATAAAATGTATTTCCATTCATAGATGCATTAAAATGCCGATGCATTAAGATGCACCAAAGTCGATCTCTGTCCCAAAAATTCTCAGTGAGGTTCAGGTCTGGACCTATCCGATGTTAAAATGATGTCTCATGCTCCCTGAACCACTCTATAACAATTTGACCCTGATGAATCCTGGTATTGTCATCTTGGAATATGTCTGTGTCATCAGGCGAAAAAAATCCACTGTTGTTCAGACCTGGTCATTTAATGCTACTGAACCTGGACCTGACCAACTGAATCAACCCCAGATCATAACACTACCCCCACAGGCTTGTACTGTAGGCACTAGGCATGATGGGTAATCACTTCATCCGCCTCTCTTCTCACCCTGATGCATCCATCACACATGAACAGGGTCAATCTGGATTCATCAGACCACATGACCCTTTTCCACTGAAACACAGTCCAATCTTTATGCTCGATATAAAACTGATGGTCGTTTAAGTTGGAGTCAGTTAGAGTTAAAGAACTAACATATTAATCATTGGATGAACTATCCAATGGAAGCCTCTTACCTATTTGCTCAGATGAAGACTTTTGTTGTCGCCATACGTACAGTATCCATTCGCTTTGACTCCTAAATTATTTGAATATGTTACTCAGTTTTAGTATTTTAATTGTATATACTATTTACTACAATAGTGGGCACACATTGTGTAATTAGTAGTGAGATATGTTTAAAAGTCGTCTTCCCAACAGTAGCCATGTCCAACACATTTCAACATAATTTGTGGTTACAAATCCTTTAGCCTTGTCCATTCATTGGTTGTATCCACAGTGCCACTTTGCCATGTCAGTTCTTGTTCTCCTCTGCTGTGGTTTCAGTGGGGTCTGAAGGTTCCCCAGAGTCTCTTGTGGAAGGGAGGGTCTTCCCCAGCCCTGCCACTAAAGTCTGTCTGCTCCACTGACACCAAAACCATTGTGCCTCTCACTGTGTTCCTGTGTATTGAGGGGGTCGGGTGGGGCACAAAAGGAAGAGTTTTTGTTCCCAACTGACTATTTTAAGAGTCTCAAGGGGTTCATTTAGTAATTTGTGGATGTTATTTTTGGGGGAGTGGTGGGAGTATTGTGTGGTTGCTTGAGGGTGTATATGGTCACCACCGCTTTCTCAAAATGCATGAGGAATGTAAGAGATGCTCTATACAACAAATATATAACAAGTGGTGCCAGGCACAACAAACCCCGCCCCTCACACGTATTGTAGGTTATTTTGGTATCGATCTAGCTGATGTCATCATGTCTATGTATGTGATGATGTAAGCATATTTATTGCCTCCATATATGTGCCAAGTTTGAAGTAAATTGAAACAAAACTGATGTTTTTATAGACATTTGAAATTTCGCCCATTAGAAGTCAATTGGAAAAGAAAGATTTGAAAATTCATAAAAAATTTGAACTTCGTCCAACTTTTCCCAAAATATACTGACATCTACTCTCCATCAATGACAATCTATAAACCCAATTTCGTATGAATTCAACCAATAGTTTTGCTGCTACAGACATTTGAAATTTCACTCATTATAAGTAAATGGGGGAAAAAAGATTTTAAAAATTAATAAAAATTTTAACTTTGACATACTGTTCCAAAAATGTAATCACATCTACTCTGGGACACTGGCAAGCTATAACCTCTATAAAAAATAATACTCCTTGCCTCCCCTTCAGGGGGAGGGGTAATAAAGATCACTAGTTTGCTTTCTATATGTCACTCTTGTCAAGGCACAAAAATTATCAAATTCCAAATGAACTAAAGATATATCCTCCTGAGACCAAGCAATACATTTTTTTTTTTTAAATTCTGTAGGAGTCAAGAATTTCGCAGTTTTGGTAAAAAAAAAAAACAAAACAAACAAAAAAAAAAAACCAAAACAAAAAAAAACGCTGTCCACTGCAAAGGATACTCTAAAAATATGTATGTTAAAAAAATATGACATCATCAAGGTAAATAAAACTTTTACTCTACTGGGACTCAGGCGAACATGGCAAAAATAACTAAGTAATATTGAAAGCTCTCAAAAGTTGCTGCAATGTACTCACAGCGATGGCGTATCTGGTGATATTTCTGTTGTTGCACTCCTCCAGTGCGTCAGGCAGTTCCTCCCCGTCATGTGACTCTCCATCTGTCACAACGATCATCACCTTGGTGGCACCCTCTCTGGCTCCTCGTTCAGCACTGAACGCCTCTGTGCTACAATGACAAGAGAAAAAAGAGAGGTGTCATGTCACACTAATTCACGCTCCACAGTTTTCCAAAATATCTACCTGGACTCAACTGAATCTGAGATGCTGAGCGAGGGAAACACAGTGGAAGGATGCTAAAGCTCAAAGGAGTGAAAGGGCCCCGGGGAAATAGAGGATAAAAGGGAGTATCCAGTCACATGGCTTCCTAAAATCTCAAATAAACATCCTCTATATGATAATATACAATTTCAAGAGCTTCTCTGAGAAAATGAATATCTAGTAAAAACACTAACTGGATTTGTGCTCCTTCCCATTAACCCATAAAGACCAAAACAGCCACTGGCAGCCAAAACCATCTACTGATGTAAAATGTTTAATAACTATTGATCCACTAATCCTATCAATACATGTAAATAATTGGTGTAAAATACAGTTATTCATCTTTTCATGTTCATCAGATATGACCCATTTGGACATTCAGAGGCTCTGTAGTTACCATGGAAACACTGTCCTCTTCTACAACATTGATTCACCAGTAAAACCCATGAAGTTGGTCAATGACAGTGGATGGACAAACATGTTTTTGTGTTCAGTTAATGATAGATTTGCTGAGAAAGTATATTTTTCTTCAGTTTTCTATGTTTTTGACATAATAACCCTCAACTTGAATCTGAGCTTTTATGAACATCTATGTGATCAGTGAATTAAATACAGGAAAATACCTGATTTTCACTAAAAAAAAAAAAGAAGAAGAAGAAGATAATATTACAATAAATGGTTATAAATAACTTACTAAAGGTTAAATAGAGAAAAAAAAACAAAACATTTGGGACCTGTTGCAAAAGTAACATTTGGTCCATATGGGTTAAGTAAGACATAAATGGTCCAACTCACAACTGGACCATTCCACTACTTTATTAGTCATACTTGACACACATATATTAGCTGCCAGTTGAGTCAAACTGGTCACTACAAGGAATATGCATGTGTCATTGCACACAGTGACCGCATCTGTGCATTCCCATCCGGTTGTGCCATGATACAGAGGAAACCTAAATGACAAACACACACCAACAGACTCAGCCGCACCCTGTTTGTCTGCAGGAAACCTGTTCTCAGTGGGACCTGCTTTAAGCATTGAATAGGGTTGGTAAGCCTCAGATCAACACACACACACACACATAAAGTGAGTAGTCGCTGCTTGTGAACTCAGTCATTTTCAGGCCTAACTCCAGCCCTTGCCTAAATATAACATTGTGGTCAGCCGCAAGAAACTCAGAGTTAAAAACAACCGTTTCCCCTATGCAGTCTGAAAATTACATAGGGTGCAAAGAAGGAGAAGCAAAATGAGAACAACCCAGAGGAAAGGAGTAGAAGGAAAATAATGAAGAGGAACAAATAGATGGATAAATTTTAGGTAAGAAGAGTAAAAGGTACTTAGGTAAACTGAAGGGAAACAAATTTGAAAAGAAAAGGGACAAAGGATAGAAAAAAATGGACTAGCAAGATTAGGAATGTAAAGACAGATTTAAAAGGCTAAAACTACTAATTTAGAGACAATAAATTTAATCAAAATCAACTGTCAAATGTCCAACAGCCTGCTTTGATGTGGTATTAAAATAAAACTGACAGTAAAAAAGGGAGATAAAAAAATGGCCGGGATTGTAAAGACAAGGTGGACACCAACAGGTAAGAAGGGAAGTGAGAATAAAGAGGAAAAGAGGAAAGAAAATGGAAAAACGGTGATGAAAGAAACAAGGAGATGAGAAAGAAGTAAACAAAAAGATGAAAGACAAGAGAAAGTGAGTGGAGCTAATTGGGAGGCCTGGTTGTATTTACAACCCATTTTATGGAGTCACAGCAGTGCGGTAATGACACGGCGCAGTGGTCTGTGTGTGTACGTTTGTGAGTGTGTGTGGGTGACAGAGTGTCTCAGACGGGTGGAGCCAAATGAAATCAGCGGCTCGTCCAATTGTACAGAGACATGTGACATCCACACATCAGTCAGTGATCCACACTGTACTACATATGTGTCATTTACATGTCAACGTTACACTGTGCCCATGCATCCTGCTGCACAGCCAATATTACTACCATGAAAAAATGTGTTAAAGTGTGTGTGTGTACATTAAGGATTGTGGCTTACTGATGTTTTAGGGCAAATATAGGTCAAGACTGAAGTCACGGAGGAGAAATTCATGCTGAGCAAATTCCGTGTCAGCCGCACATTTTTAGGAATACAAACCATTACAATATATCACATTTATTACTTTTATCCAAATCAACATGCACATTGAAGTTGTGTTATTAGGAAAACTATGGAGATCTGTCCAATTCAGTCTTCTTTATGTTCCTATTTTTACTTTTATTGCTTTTATTATCTTTAAATTTAGACTTTTTTTTTTATACTTTCCAGACTCAAGAAGTCTTTATTTTGGCTCTAAAGTGTCAAGTGAAGCCAAATCTGTAAATCATCTGTTCTGTTTGGTGAAGTAAGTGACCAGTTGTGGGACTTTGTCAACACTGAGTAGTAGATGACAGACGATGATATTGTCAGAAATGTATGTTTTGTGTGCGTGTTAAAGCATTTATGGTCTATTCTGATATTCAGATCAATTCCAAGTATAAAATGAGCATTTTTTTTGTGTCTTTTTAACTACTTGTCTTCATTAACCTCCAGATAAAAAGAGACGTTCTGCATATCCAATGTTGTTTAGGAAGCTTTTTTAGTTTAAGTGCCAGAGTTTAAGCTCGAGTGTATAATAAGAACAAGGTTAGGGTGAAGGTTAAAGGTCAAACATGCTGTGAAAAGGGGTAAAGTTGAGGTTAGAGGGTCAGGAAATGAATGTAGTCAATGTCGGGCCTTGAAAGAACAGAAATAAAGCATCCGCTTGTAGATGCATGTGTGTGTAAGCGTCCATTCGTGCATGTGTGTACTGGACATGTAAGTGTGTATTTTTACAGCTGTAGGAGTGCTGCTTGGCTGACCGGGCTGGGTCAGGCCGTGCCACACCTGCAGCTGTGCTGAGCCAGCAGTGAGTTGCCCCTGCTCAGCTAATCTCACTGTTTTTCTACCCGGTCACTCTCATGCCCTGTGCCAACCTGGCTATCTATACCTCTGAGTGTTTATACGTGTGGAGTGTGAAGTACAAGTCAAAATATAAGTTTGATTTTTTTTTTCTTGGTTCTATATCTCATGCTGAAAACTTCCTCTTTATTTACATTCTTATTAGGAATTACTTCTCTAAACATTTAAGGAGCATTGATGAGCTGAGTGAGAGCAGCAGCCTGTAGTTTAGTCAGTCTTGATTTCCCGTCACTGGTGTTTTAATGCCACAGTTACCTTATTTTACTGGCTCCGTTTTTCCAGTCACTTCTTTTCAACTCCCCTCTAAGTGTTCCTCTGAACTCCTCTAACTTTTACCTTTAAATGTAGCAGAAAACAGGAACTCTCCAATTACCTGCTTGTGTGTATTTTAGTGCGTGCGTGCAGGCGTGCGTGCGTGTGTGCGTGAGTGCGTGCGTGTGTATGTAAAACACCTCTACAAGAGCCACATCCTAAAATGGAAGTGGTGCCACACATCAGGTCTGGGTGTGGTTCTCTATGCGGGTATGACTTTAATAAAGCAGGAATTTTATTTTGAAAAGAACAGGATATTTTAAGACTGAGGTTTTACTTCAAATCTATTGAGCTGTTTCTTTAGACTTATGTTACCAGCTCGAGCGCCCCCCACATATTTCGGACAGAGCAGGCATTAATCGACAGGAAACAAATTACTAAAGGGTATTCTAAAGGTTATATACTCTACATTTGCCATTTATCAACATCTATTGCTGGTCACTTAGTGCTAAATGTGTTTCCAAAACATACATATTTACTTCTCCCTATGACTTTATATTACACAGTTAAAATTAAACATTCTTGACTCATAGGTTTATACTGAAGTATATTGTTACATAGAAAAACAGCCTAAAGTTAGACCTGATTGTTACTATAATTACAAATGATGAACCATTGTTATATATTTGGACAAAACTCCAAAGAACATTAATCAACCTTAAAAGCCCAAAAGTTTTCTGCACAGAGACCAAATCTATGTTTCTTTATATAATGATCAGTTAGTTAAATTAAAATAACAGTGACGATATTTACGTGAAAAACTAACATTCCACTATTAATCTGAATATGACAGTCCTTTGATTTTCATACAGGTCATGTAAAAAGCATATCATCAGCCTCATAACATGATTGACTGAGTCATAGTTTTTTCAGGTCATAGCCAATGATGCAAAATGAAGCATCAATGTTAGGAGAGTATAGTTACACAGATACCACAATTTGGCCAAAAATATGACTTGGTTAATTGTGCTATGAGGTTATCGATATACCACTATCCAACCAAATTAGGACTTATTCCAGATGTAGTATTTATTTAAGACATATAGGAAATACTTATATTATAAAGGACCACTCTGAAAATGCATCTTGGTTGGGGTTTGTTCCAGAGTTTACTTCATTTTGCTCTTTATCTGTTGGTTACAGTCACCTTATTGTTTTATACACAAACCTACTGACAAACAGTTTGCATTTCCAACGGGATGAGCAGTCACTATCACTAACAGTGATGGTACAGATTACAACCAACTGAATACCACCCTACCCACTCCTACAAAATCCCTCGTTACAGCTGGTGTTTGTTTTGTCTGTGCTATAAGTAACTCTAGGCCCACTCAGCAGTGTAACAAACATTAACGCTGGATGCCACCCACTATAGAGTGGAAAAAAGAAATAACCAGTTCATTCTACAGGAACAAAAACTTGACAATTCTCATTTTCATATAGTTATACAGTAAAGAAAAGATCATTCTAAACCCCCACCAAATCATACAGAATGGGCCTTTAACACTTATGAAAGACTTGGATATTTTTTGAATATTGTAATGCTGACCTTTTCAAGATGGTGGTTATAGGAATACCGTCCAACAAGTTTACCAGCCAATGAAAACTTTGAATAAATACTATTTTGACACAAAATTTTAATGTGCAGCTGCATGAAAATGGGAATAGTGGAGTGTTTATTTTCATACGCTGTGTACACAGTTTCAAGAGAATGTTTTTTTTTTGTTTGTTTGTTTTTCAGAATAAGGGCAGAAATCTGAATATTTTGTGCACATAAACATGGTCAGACTTACCAGGCCATGTGGATGGCATATGCAGTGCGCGTCTCTCGTCCCTCCTGCCGGCTGATGTTTTTGGCAGCCTCCACCACTTCCTGTGTGGTCTGGTAGTCTTTCAGTGACCACTCATGGACTGCTATCTCTCCATACTGTAGTATACCCACCTGAAATGCACACACATGCACAACAATTACAAAAATGCCAAACATTCACAGTTTTTTGGCACATATTTGTGGAAAGGAACATCTGAGACTGGTGTCTTTGAGGGAACTATCTCTTTAAGCACCAGTTCTGTTCTTAAAGCAAACAGTGCACTTGGGGAATTTTTGAATTCATTCAGAAACCAAAGGTATTTCCTCTTCACCTCACATTGCCTGTTACCCCTTACCCACACCACCCCCTTCTAAAACCCAATCCCCCCTCTCACTGATCTTGTTGTTTAAACCCAGAATAACGTCCCCATGAACAATCCCCTCCAACGCCAGCTTCCATTCTTCCTCAACCGTAAGTGATCCTGGCTTCTGTCCCCCTGCATTACTACAGCCATTCATTCTGTTCATATTTGCCAAAAGGGTTCTTTATATGTGTCACTCTGAGTATGTTTTCACTCAAGGGACTAGCTTGTCTTGCTGCGCATGAAAACCAAAGCACCGTTCCAGAGTTCCAGAGATTTAAGTGGGAGACAAAACTCAAATAATTCAAACCCGCAAGTTTCCATTACTAATGTAAATAATATTTATAGACTGTACAAATGCACATTGACTTGCTTTTTACCTGCATCTGGTCTGAGCTGATGTGGAACTTGCTGAGGATGTTGCTGAGGAAGTTTTGGACCTCATACCAGGGGTAGATACTGTTGGAACCATCCAGCACGATCACAATGTCCATGTATGTGGAGCACCCTGCCACATGAGGGAGTTCAAAAATGTTTAGTTGGCTTAAATAAAACCAGTGAGGGATGTTTCTCCACCTCAGTGTGTGTGTTTGTGTGAGCAGATGTGTAGTTACTTTGCGCTGTTGGAGCGATGGTCTCTCGTGGTTCTAGGTCATCGCTGACTGATGCGCAGATGCCAGTGCTGAACATAGACGTACCGCACTCCTGAGACCACAGAGGGGCACATGCCTGCCAAGGACAAACACAGACACACACACATCAACATCTGTCTTGCAGGTGAAGTCATTCCATCTATGGCCAATTTCAATGGTTTACATCTTTAAGTATCTCAGAAAGACCAGTAGGTGGTTGTTTGGTTGTTATCAAAGGATTTAACCACGTAGACAAATGTGGTTGATGGACCTGCTTATAAAGACAAAAAAAGAGAATAAATGAGTGCAGACTGGGAACAAAAAGCAAACAAGTCATAAGAAGGAGTAAGTCATGGAAAAACTACAATAGTGTGGTTTGAGGGACAGAGAAATGAGGGAGAGGCAGAGAGAGAGCGACTATTGTTGACATGTTGGCAGTGGCTGTTGTCATGAGCGGTTTAACAGAGCTGGAACACCAGACTGAGACCAGTAAAGCAATTTAAATCTGATTGTGCTAAAAGTAGGGGGGACGGTATGGGGTCATCATGTAAAAATATTTCAGTCTTCAAAGCATTTCTTTGGCTTTCATACCAAAGAATGAAGTATGTGTGTGTGTGTGGGGGGGGGTCTGCTGGAAAGATGAAAGAGAAACTGAGATACAGACAAGAGGACAAAAGAAGAAGACTGAAAGTTGGGTGAAATGTTGGTGGAAGGAGAGAAAGAGAAACATCCTGGTTTTTCTAGGCCTGTCATTATGGACGGGTTTCTCCACAGAGACTCACAGAGAGAAGAAAGGATGGAGGGAGGGATGAGAGGAAAGAAGGAGGGAGAAGACGGAGGAAAGCGAGAGAGGTGCTATGGCTTTTAGTAGGTCTGTCATTAACAAAGGGCCGGAGACGCATTCCGATCCTGTTATAGACCTGACCACTAGGGCTAAGATAAACACACACACACTCATACACACGCACACTAAGCGGGCAAAGTTGGCTAGCATTCGTGAACTGTACACGACTCCACACCCGAAACAGCAGTAAAAAACCTGGCAGACACCAAGCACTCAGGCACACTTGCATTATTCCCTTGCAAACCAGAGACCTCATTGAAATGGACAAAAATAAAGTAACTAAAATTAGTAGGATTAACAAACTTCAATTGGACTTGGAAAAACATCTTAAAATCTGATCAAATTTGAGAACATTATATATAAATAACACAAATAAGACCAATAGCAGGGCATAAATAGCCACACAGTATGTACTAAGTTGACAGAGGAACCATGAAGTCACCTATTGTTTCCTGACCTTCTGTTTTGAACCTAGTAGTCTGACTTTTTGGAGCCAGAAGTGACCATATTTGGAGAAAAAGAGGCAGAGCTGTGGGAGCATTAGGGGTCACACTGGAAAAAAATCTACATCTTACCAAGTGTATTTTTCTCATTTCTAGTCAAAATATCACATCACACTTAAAAAAAGACATAATCACCTAAAGAGTAACTTTTCAGTGAGATATAAGAACTTATTTTTTGACAACAGATCTTAAAAATCTTATTTAAAGAAATCTTACCAGATAATTTTCACTTGTTCCACTGGCAGATTTTTTTGCTTAATTCAAGATTTTTTTTTTTTTTTTGCTTAATTCAAGCAAAATAAAAAAAAGTCTCCTAATCGAACAAGTGAAAATTATCTTAGTAAGACTTCTTGAATACGATTTTCAAGATCTATTGTCTAAAAATAAGTTCTTATATCTCACTGAAAAGTTACTCTTTAGGTGATTATGTCTTATTTTAAGTATGATGGGATATTTTGACTAGAAATGAGAAAAATACACTTAGTAAAATTTAGATTTTTTTGCAGTGCAGCACTATCTCTGAAAGGTCTTGGGTGAAGTTAAGGCAAAACGCTAGCTCACCGACTTGGTAAAATGTAAACTTCATCAAGCATTCTTTCACAGTAAGTCATTCTACAGTCTTGTGAGTGGAACCTATTAATCATACCCATAGTGGAACTGGCTGTCAGGATAAAAAAAAATTTCATTAAATAAACCAACTCCATAGATGAGCCTTTCACACAGACCTGTCAATCAAAGTCCAACATGACAGACACCAGAGTTTCTATTTGACCTGAGATCTGATTAACCTTCAAAGACTAAACGGCCACCGGTGACTAAAGCATCTACTGATCTAAAATATTTAATAACTTTAGAACCACTAGGCCTAATTCTATGCAGTTTCTCAGATATTCAGTGGCATCAGATAAGAGTCATGTGCATGTTCAGACACTCCATAGTAAACATGGGAACATCATCATGTTCTGCAACATTAGCCCCTTTTACGCAACACTTCTGTTCTGGGAATATTTCACCTTTATTCCAGAACAACATCTGTGTAAACGGAATGGTGGGGTCATTTGGTCCCACCTCTGTAACACTTCTGGAGGTAGTAACAGAGCCGTGATAAAGGTGGAATCATGATACCGAAACGCTATGTAAAAGGAACACCTCTTGTTCTGCAACCAAGGTGTGACGTTTTGATGATGTATTGCGTGTGCAACCCCCACACTAGGGGTATTTAAAAATGGGCTGTGTACAGTAACAAACATATTAACACAACCAGAAAGAGGTCGAACTGGGGAGACACCAAGATCCATGAGCTGTTGTCACTTTGGGCGGAGGACTCTATCCATGCTAATATTTGTGGAATGGTGAAAGACAGTCCAACTCTGGGGAGGTTAGCTAAGAAGCTATGCTCTGGGTACTTCCAGCACCCAAGTTATACGTCACACTATACGCTGTGCTGTGTCACCACCCCTTTAATTCCGGAAAGTAGGTCTGCTGGTTGAAAGTCCAGCCTGTCTCACCGCTCTTGGAAATCAGTCAGTGGAGGCAGAAAGGTAGGATCACCAGCTCACCTTTTTTCCAGGATCTCAGTGTAAAAGTGGCTATTGATTCACAGGTAAAACTTGTGTCACAAATGACTGTGGTGTAGAAGCTTTTTTCATGTTAGTTAATGACATATTTTATTGAAAAAGTTACATTTTCTTCAGCTTTCTCTGCTCTGATATAACAGTGAATTTTCTCTAAGCTTTCATGATCACTGGAAAATGTAGAGAATAATATAATAAATGCAAAAAAAAACACTTAGGAAAGGTTGAAGAACAATAAAAAACTTTCATTTGGAATAATTCTAGGTCTTTAAGGGTTAACTGAGCAGTATTTTAAAGACTGACCACCAAGTTACTTATATAACAATATAAGTAATGTATAAGTATATTACTTATGTTATAAATAAAGCAGATGAGACCTGAATGAGTCCAGATAAAGTTATTATCTTAGTATATTTAGAGAGGAGATCATTGTAATCTCTGGAATCCAATTTTTGGAGCCGAGCACAGCGGCCATCAGTGGTTTTACTAAAATACTTCCACATTGGTTCACTTTGGAGCTGAGGTCCTTGTCCTTTGAGTTGGGATGAACATGTGAGCATGTGTGGGATCATGGGCTTTGTTGGTTTCTGACTCAAAGCATGATTCCTGTTTAAGCACAAAGTAACGTGTTAACATTTCATACATGTTCCATGTAGGCATGTATATTCACATTCTGTCAGGTCATTCCAGTGAAATATTCAATGGGGATGTGACACTGAGACATAAATACATTACAGTTAATAATACTTCTCTTAATCTGAACAGTGGTGTAAGCATTTGACACTAACTTACACAGGTCAATGAAATAACACAGATCAGTTTAGATATTTTAATGCATAAATGTCTAATTATCAGACTAATGGTGGTCATAGCAGATTCATGTCAAGTAAGTAAAGTGGCAATATTTATTCAACTTTAATGCTACATTTTCTATTTTACAACATCTACCAAAGGGAAGATGATGGTCAGATAATGAATAATTTCAGTCGTGAAAGCTTTAAATATGGATGTGTCCCTAAAAAATTCCTGTAAAGTATTTCAGATTTGTTTCATATGCTTGTAAAGTAGTTGTATGTGTTGCACAAGACATTTTGATTTAGTAAGCCAATTATTCAGTCCTCTGTGAGCACAACTCTGTTAATACAAGTATGAATCTGTAAAAGGTGTCCAGGAAGTGTGGGTGTCAGTGAACCACATATGGTCACATCAACAGCTGAATAAAAACACACCATTGGAGCTGATTTATTCAGAATCTTTCAAACAAATACAGCCTGGTCTCACCATATCCACTCAGACCCCACACACAACCCCAGTGCCCATGCAGTTGAAATAAAAACCCTTATTTCTCACATACCAGGAATCCATCAGGTGAGTCTGGAGTGAGGGTCATTCCCAGGTGAGAGTTCCTCAGGTTTTTAGAAACATTCTGGAGAGCAGTCTCACCTGAGATAGATGGGAAAAAGCATGAATAAAATCACTAGATAAATATTGCGATTACTGAGATGTTTTCTTTGGGTTTACTCATGACTCTCACCTAGATTTACTTTGCTGCAATTTGAGTTCTTCTCTTCTCCCACAATGCATTTGTACACATCCCCTTTCCTGTTGTTGGGTGGCCCGTCCCAAGGAGCACCAACCAGCATTCTTCAACACAGTGACACCATCAGTCATTTATTATCAAAACCTTATTACATTTTAAATACACAGTAATTCCTGCTAAAGGTCTCTCAGTTAAAATAATAACAAAAGCTGTAGTTTGATGACATTGTGAAGTTGCATGGGATCATAGGAGTTGCTGGTCTCACCAACACTGCAAATGAAAATGTACTTGGCATTAATAATATTTACAAATGATTAAATTTAGTTTCATTTAGTGATGTATATTCATGATAAGAAGATGGATGGATGGATGGATGGATGGATGGACGGACGGACGGACGGACGGACGGAATAATTGTTATAAGGGGCTGAAATATGTATTTATTCTCCTGAGACCCAGTAATGCATTTTTCCCTCTGTAGGGGATAAGATTTTCACAGTTTTACTTAGAAAAAAAAAAAAGACAAAGAAAAAAATGTATAAAAATGTATCTGAAAAAACTGTTGTATCATGCTGCTTCCAATCAAAGCAATTATTTAATGTCAAAAAACCAAAACCTTACTTTCCTGAGTCTCAGGAGGATGTACGTATACTTGGTAATTTTTACTCATTGTAATCGCTATGTTACGACGTAAAACTGTAATCTTTAATCTTGTATAATTCACAGACACACTTACAATTTCTCCCCTTCTGATTCATGCTGTAAAACAGAGAAGCCAAACAGAGCGTCTTCTGGTCCAGTAAAGATTCGAGGATGCGTTACATCAATGTTGAAACACTGACACAACTCTGGAGAACAAAACAACAAACATAATGGATGACAAAGGGACGCAAAGACAGTAAATTATAATCTTATAACATATGTAAGCAATTCACATTCCTGTCAAAGTATCGTAATTGTGCACATGAGCAAACAAACAATGTATGTTAGTGGAAAAAATGAGTGAAAACACATGTAAAACACAGAGCTGAAAATAAGTCCATAACTGCAGTTAGAGCTACAGTGTAGAGTCAGGTTATTATTTTCCTCTTGGCCTTGGGAGAGGGGATGAGGGGCGGGGGGTGGAGGGGAGGGTTGAAAAGATGGATAAACAGAGTGACCAAAGGCTACTCTGGAGGAAAAAGGGAGTTC